>LOEQ01008588.1:9262-23967 GCA_001685075.1 Bramus lutescens | reverse complement strand
ATATATATATATATATAATATTCCTAAATATAAACTGCTGAGTCACACATAATACCACTTCTATGTATGTTTTCAGGGTTTATCATTTAGTACTGGGCAACCAGTGCTATAACCATCCTTGGGGAAGGCCACCTCTTCTGCTGTCATCTATATTCAGTTGCCTGCAGTTCTTTGTGTAGGACTAAGGCCTCTTGAGATTTTTCTCTGTCCAACTTGGCATGCTCATTGTTGTCATTCTTGTTCAGCTCACATTTGGGAGGTCATGCTGGTGAGACTTTAGGACAATAATTCCTTATGTTACTAGGATACATCTCATACTCCCTAATCCACTAGCTCGTACAATATTTCTGCCTCCTCTTCTGCTATATTCACTGACTCTTAGGTGCAGGAGTATTTTGTAGATTTAACCTTTGGGATTGGACCCCATAAATCTGTATTTTGATTGGCCATGATTTTCTGTGGTGGCTTTTGTCAGTTGTAAAGAAAATTTTTCTTGATGGGAGGTGAAGACAACACTTAATTGTGGTTTATAAGGACAAAATGTTGATAAACCGTGGTTAGGATTAACTAGTGCCTCATGAACATTGATAATTCCTGACTTCTCCTGAATCATTTTCATGCATAATGAGCTACAGATTGTGAAGTGGTTTACTTACCAATATTTATACAAACCAAATGTTAGATAAGGGACTCATGGCAAATAATATGAATAAATATATATAAATAATATAAATACCTTAAATAATTAAGTCGTGTTCCAGGAATAAAAAATGCACACCTTGTGTCAATCTTTCTTCCTTTGGAATTACTCCAGCTAAAACTAGTTTTATTAGTTGTTAATTTATTTGAGTTCATGTGAGTTCTTAATATGCAAATAAATCTGAATGTTTCTCCATTTCCTGGAGGCCATGGTGTGTGAATCTGGGCTTAGCAAGACCTGTGTATTTATGAGATTAAACAGATATACTAGGATGAAGAAATACAATACTTGCTTATAGCAAGAAAGTAGATGGAATCTCTAAAACCACACTCTTCACAAAAGTCTTGGAACTTTATGGCCAGGATATTTCCTCCAGAGACTCACAGGTACCTGAATCACTCTTTGTGACATTGGAAATGTATTGTTCTTTCAAAGTACAGAAAGAAATGGGACCATAATTTCTCTGACACATGACATTAAGCAATATAATATAGAGTGCAGAGTCTAAAATAAAGAAACACACAACAAACAAGGTGATTAAACCCCACATAAATTATCATGCAGAGAGGAAGTATCTGCCAATTCTTATATGATCCAGTGAAATCCAAAAAGATGCTGAGTAAACCTGTCTTATTGATACCAAATAAACTTGATACACCAGTTTTTATTCTGATACCCTCCAGTGTGTGGAAATGTGATGATGTTCTGCTCTGAATGTAGAAATGAAGTGTGGGGAGGTGATAAGAGAATGTACTGGTTTAATGTTAATCTCCTTGTGAATCCTTACCCATGCTTCTCAGTTGTTTCCAAATAGTTTCTTGGCTTTAATGAGGATCAGTTTCATAGTTGTAAAGCAGAGAGAGTCTTTCTCAAGAGATGTGGAGGATTAACCTATAATCAAGTGCTGAACATAAATCCAGCATGCAGTACCATCCAACAAGAAAAAATAAAAGGTTAATTTTCCCATACGTTTGTTTCAAGGGTTCTTTTCCAGCACCATTACGTAGCTACCAAGAAGTGAAACTTGTAAGAGTACTAATGCGGTATAAATTATTCAATAGGAAAATAAGACAGTATTTATTAATTCCCCATAATTCATATTGGGATATGATCTCATGTTAGTGTTCTCTCAGAAGTCACAGGTTTCACAGTCAGTGAATAAGAAAGATTCAATGGCAAGTTTCCATTCAGCCTTCACTGGTTCTTGCTGACCTCACTGAGCAAATCTTCCAAGCTCGTTGCTTGTCAGCTATGCATGGGGGGGGGCTCTCTGTAGTGCCAGGTAATTGTGTCTCACTTCAATGACAAAGTCTTTCATTTGGTGTAGTGAATTTCACTTCTGTTAATTACATCCAAACACAATCCGAGGAGGTACTTATGAAAGAAATCATTTGAACTTTTGCCCTGAGGAGACTTGAGAACCAAATTTTCACTTATGGCTGACTGCACCCTGAGTGGTCTGAGGGGAATCCTTTGCAGAGGGAGGCCATCCTTTGCATGACTGAGTTCCTCTGCTGTTAGTGCCTAACCTCTCTGCTTGAGGCGCTGACTTGGCAACTGCTCCAGAGGATCTGACTGTGGACTAGGGCAATTTCTGAAAGTTTCATGCAGGAGAGAAAGGGGCGATTTGTTTTTCAAGTTTCTGTGTGTGGCAAAGAGGGCTTTGGGAGCCCTTTCTTCTTCAGCATATCTCTAATTCTCCCCTTGTGAAATGACTTTCCGTGTGCTTAGCAGCGAATGGGAACTCAGCAGAGGCTTCTGAAATGACTTCAGAAAAGCCTGGACTATAGTCAAGTGCCATATTGTGCCCTGAACCACTTATAAACAGCTCCAGGATATAACCATTGGTTTTGCTAAACATTTCAGGTCACACAAAGATTTGCAAACTACAAATGTGAGCAACAGCACATAAAATTATATATCAAAAAAGTTTTCTTTTTATTAAACTTACTTCCAGGAAATAATTTTTCAGTGTAGTCAAGAAAATGATGTTGTATCTGTTTTATTGTTCACATGTTACTTCTCCATTATTGGATCATGCTCCCGAAACTGACCTTTGGATGTAATTAATCAAAATCCATATGTGTATCCCCATCTTCCTTTATTAGGGGAACTGCTTTCTTAGCATATATTCTGCTTCAAATAGTTCTGTCCTTAATTTCTGTCATCACTCTGGGCTAAAACATCTCAGATTAAAATAGGCTCATTATTTCTTGCTTAGCTTTTCCTATTAAAAATACTTGTTAAAATAGGAAGACTCAATTATAGTTAGAGCAGAAAACAATGATGTATTCTATAAAATTAAGAGAAAGAAACACACAATTTTAAGCATGTAAAAATTATTTCAACGCATAACGATTTCAATATCAGTAAGGGACTAAATTTCTTTAAAGTTTTTTTTATCTTCTGACAGATGTAACCTACACTTGAGTTCTAAATTGTAACTTTGTGAGGCAGAATATTATTTTAAATATTTCAGGTATATATGAATAGTTTAATAATGAGTCTGACTTTTTTCAAGCTTCAATATGATCTCTTTTGTTTAGCAAAATAAATTCTTAATCTCTAAATAAGGCATTTAGATATGTTGAGTGAGTTATTACTATAATAACATAATGTCAGCATGTTTTGTATGTTTATGAACAAACAAAAATATATTTATTTCTATGTCTTCTGACACATCCCCCTTCTTGAATATTTTTCACTAATCCATTTGAACCTGAAAGGATGGGTTACTTCCTCAGCAGTATTTGGGATCTCTCATCCATAATCTTATTGACAAGCTCTTTGTAATTCGTAAAGCAAAATTAAAATCGACCTTTAATCTGTTAAAACAGTGCTAAGCACTCACATTAGCCATTAGTTCTGATAACTCCTTCTTCTTTGTGAAGAGGAAAAAGCTCTTAAGGATTGATTTTAAATAAAGAAACGTAGCTGCCAACCTAGGTCTACTTGCCACACGCTTAGCTCCCTGGGCTTTGATCTACTTTTATCATGGTTGCCCTTTTTGTTATATAAATGGATTAATGCCTTGTTTTGTTTTAAAGTTGTTAGTTCAAGGTCTTGGCTCTGCAGTTAAACCATATCCTGTCTGGGTATCTGTTCTCAAGGACAATAAAACAAACACTATTGTAAAACTTATGATGGAGATATATTAAATTTGACCACATATGCAAAAGGAATTAAGATGTTAAAGGCCCCCCTAGTCCATCTTTAGGATGCTGACATAAAGTGTTTGGGAAATTTGTACAGGTGAAGATTCTTGACCATGATAGGACCCTCCCCATCATCATCGACTGGGCTTTATCAAGATATAAACCTTTTTCCAGTAGACAAGATTCCTATCTAGCTAGCGCCTGTCTTCCAGTCTTTTGCTTTCCCCAGCATGAGATTCCTGAGGAAGCTTCAATTTTCTGAACTCCATGACTTCAGTAGCCTAATAAGCAAATTTTAGGTATAAGTGTGTGCTTGAGATATCTTAATTCCTGCCATGGCTGTTTTTCTTGCACTTTCTTTTAAGGGAGCACTGAAAACAAACAAACAAACAAACAAACAAACAAACAAAAAAAACCCTTGCATTTCTCCCTCAAACTATAGTTAGAACAGTTGTCATGGTATGTCTAAATGAAATTTTGCAAAATAAAATTTTATTTTCATTTTGTGTTTTGATTTTCCTCATAACATTGTGGAGTTTACACATTTCTAGGTTAGTCAAACCCAGAATTACCACTTTCTCCCTCCCTCCATCCATCCCTCCTTTAACTATGGATCTCAGTTTTAGGACTGTCTATATTCCTGATAGTTACACATGTTTACACAGGAGGAATTTTTTTCTATGAAGTGCTTTCATTTAGTTTACATTCCAACCACAGTTTCCCCTCTATCCTCTCCTCTTGTTCCATCCCTGCAACCTCCCATCTACAGCTCCCCCCAAATTCACTCCTTCTGTGTCTCCGTACAAAAAGGGGAATAAACAAAGCATGAAATTCACTTGATTTGCTCCCTATTTCATTTATTTTAGCCACTTTTCTTAGTATTACTAAATGGCATAAATACCTTTTATAAAAAAATTATGTGTAATTTATCATAGTGTCATCACGTATTTGGAAACTCTACCTAGTGAAACTTATGTTGGTTTTGTAGTATGTCTTCTGTAGGGTTTTTATTGCTGTGAAAAGGCACGGTTATCATGACACCTCCTATAAGGAAAGCATTTAATTGAGGATGGTAGGGTAGAATTTCAGAAGTTTCATTCATTGTCATCATGAAGGGGAGCATGACAGCACGTAGGCAGAAATGGTGCTGGATATGAGAGTGCTATATCTTGCAGGCAACAGATGCCGGCTGAAAGTCCCTCTGAGGGAAACTTGAGAAAAAGAGACCTCAAAGCTCCCCTCCCCAGTGATACACTTCTCCACTGAGGCCACACCTTCTAATTTTCTTTTAAACTACCACAGTCGTGTACAAATGTTGAATAGCTTTTCTCAGTGCATCCACATATTACAGTGGCAGACTATCCTTGAGACTTAACTGAAAAAAATCATTTATCTGTTGAAATTTCATTTAACTCTTGTGTACACACATACACACACATATGTTTATATCAGAGAAGTGAATATAAGATTTATTTTTAAAGATAATCCTACTTTAAATTATCCACCAATTAATGTAGAAGCTGCATGTATATTAACGGTGGCAAATTTTAGTATTAGTTGATCAGTGAAATACCAAAAAAATAATATCACAAACTTAGAAGTGTATGATGCATAAAAATTTCAGGATTTAGTTGGGAATTAAAAGGAAAAACCCGGGGATAGTAAGTGACATCGGTATGAAGAATGTGTTAGGAGATTCGGAAGCTTCTCTGATTATGAACAATATTCAGTTGATAGAGCAGTATGTAACACCAAACTGCTTCTTTGGTTTCTAATTAAATTTATATAGTGTCTATAATAATTAGAGTATCAATAAAAGAAAATGATAATTGCTTGGGAATAAGATTGTCACTATGTTGAATGTCTCTTTCCTCTTCAACACTAGACATATGGCTTATCAAATTACTAAATCATAGGAACACCATTTATATTTTAAAATTGATACAGAAAATGATCTCATGAGGGAGGCTGTATTCATGTTTATCTCTAAAGCCATCATTAAACTGATTTATTGGCTATAGCAGTGATTCTCAACTTTTCTCACGTGGTAGAGAGCCCTAAACATAAAATTATTTTGTTGCTACTTAATAACTGTAATTTTGTTACTGTTATCAATCATAACATAACTATATGATATGCAGAACATGTAATATAAATCATCTGGGATCCTCAGGTTGAGAACTACGGTTCTAAAGCAAAATCTTCCATTTAGTTCTAGATGCTCTTAATACTATGTATTTTCGAGTGTTAACACTATCTTCCTACTAATAGATGATTTGTCTCAAAGTTTAATGCACAGTACATGCACTAAAATTATCAATTAAATTCTGAAAAAAGATTATATAATTTATAATTAAATACAGATGATTACTTCATAATTATATATTTGCTTTGAATAAACTTTCAAGTAGTTTGTTTTTATTTTACTTATTTATTTTTACTTTTTTATTTTATTTTTCCATTCAAATATTTACATTTCCTCCCCTCCTCCCATTCCCCTCCCACTCCCCTACTCACCCTCCTCCCTCCCCCTCCCTCCTCAAGAGAGGGCAGGGAATCCTTCCCTGTGGGAAGTCCAAGGCCCTCCCCACTACATCCAGGCCTAGGAAGCTTTACCTCCAAATCGACTACTAGAGTCTCAAGNCATGCAGTAGAAACAAGTCCCAGTGCCTTCATCAATGGCTTCTCAGTCAGCCCCCATTTTGTGCCACATTCAGAGAGTCCAGTATGATCGCATGCTCATTGAGTCCCGGTCCAGCTGGATTTGGTGAGCTCCCATTAGAATAGGCACACTGTCTCAGTGGGTGAACCAACGCCTCACAGTCCAGACTTCCTTGCTTGTCTTCTCCCTCCTTCTGCTCTTCAACTGGACCTTGGGAGCTCAGTCCTTGCTCTGATGAGGGTCTCTGTCTCTATCTCCATCAGTCTCTGGACGAAGATTCTATGGTGATATTCGAGATAATCATCTGTATGATAGTGGGGCAAGGCCAGTTCAGGCACACCCTACCTGGGGACATCCCCATGGACACCTGGGATCCCCTCTAGAGCCAAATCTCTTGCCAACACAAAAATGGCTCCCTTAATGTAGATATCTTCTTCCCTGCTCTTATATCTGCCCTTCCTCCATCTCCACCTTCCCACTCCCACAAGTTCTCTCCAGGCTTTTCATTCTCCCTTCTCTCTCCCCCTCTCCCCTTCCCCCAACCCTTTCCCCACCCCTACCTCCATCCCCATGCTCCCAACTTTTGCCCTGCAATCTTCTTAGCTTCCAATTTCCAGGAAGATCTATTTATGTTTTCTTTGGGTTCACCTTGTTATTTGGCTTCTTTAGGCTTGTGAACTATAGGTTTATTGTCTTTTGTTATGGCTAGAGTTCACTAATGAGGGAGTACATGTCATATTCATCTTTTTGGGTCTGAGTTATCTCACTCAGGATAGTGTTTGATTCCTTAGGGTAAAATTACTTAAATATGATAAAAAGATAAATACACATATTTTTAAAGTAAATTATTCTGAAGATTAGTGTATTTAATTATTTGAAACATAGGTTCCCTAGATAGATAGAGAAATGATAGAGAAATACATATATAGATGGCAGAAAGATAGATAAATAAATAGATCGATAGGCAGAGAGACAGATAGATGGTAGTTGTTAGATGCATACACCTGTTCTAATTTCAATAGCATTTCAGTAAATTAAACACTTTTTGAATGAATCAAACTTTTATTAGGAAGTAATTTATACCATGTTCACTTTAAAGACTGTACCTGAAATTACTGAAACTGTATAGTCTAGACTTTCAAGATTCTTAATGTTGAATTGTGAATAGGGTAATAATAAAATATTTCCTGAAATAAATCATGATAAGTTATGAGGAAATTAAAAACCAAATAATAGTGAGTACCAAAGTCAAAGTAAATATTTTCTTTCTCTACTGATTTTAAAATTCTAAAAGTATTTACTGAAATGACTTAAAAAGATTTTTTTGAAATCAAATCACTAAATATTATTCTATTGTCCTAGCAACAGGATAAAATGCTATTAACCCTGTGTAAATATAAACATTCTGCTATGAGTGTTGCTTTTTTTAATCAATGAGCATTGTTGTAGCCATATATGAAGACAGAATTAGTTGCATTTAATTATAAGTAATATTGTGTTAGCAAAAGCTTAGCCATTATCCAGTTATTAAGGATACTGTAATGGTTAAAATCCTAAAAATGCCAGTAATGATGGTGCATACCTTTAATTCCAGCACTAGGCAGGCAGACCCAGGTAGATCTCTATGAGTTTGGGGCCATGCTAGTCTACAGAGTCAGTTCCAGAACAGCAAGCACTACACAGTGAAACCCTGTCTCAAAATAAATAAATAAATAATCCCTTAAGAATATCTCACTACAGATCTGTTCCTTATGATAGTGATGTTGTAAAATTGTTTTGTGCTGCAGAGCAAAGGAATTCAATTCATATTCTGTTGTAATACGTCAACATTTCTTAAACTCACAGCTATAGAAGTGTGGGGGTGGGTAAACAGCATTGTAAGATTCTGTCATTTGTAAAACAGAATAGTTAAATGTCAGTAATACACCTCACCTAGCACAAATAGAATATCTCAAACCTTGAAGAACTTGCTCCGTGCTGAGTTCTATAGAGACAGGATAAAGTTCACAGCTCTTCACATTGCCCTGATCATGTTCTTATTAATTTTTGTGTGTACAGCACACATCAACATATGTAAAATTATACATACAGATTAAAAAGAATAAAATAAACCAATATAATGATAAAGTTAATTGCATCGTGGCAAAATATAAAAACATGAATCCACTCATGGACATTATCTTCAAAAGGATACAGTTCATTCTGAAATATTGAACATGCACTATCCTGGGAAAAACTACTACTCTTGCACTAAATTTAGCTTTCAGTTCTAGACAAACCTACTAATTATTTCTGAAGAAAATATAGCATTGATAATTATACAAAGGAGTGATGAAACTCAACTTTACAGGTGCTTTGCTGCTGAAGCCAGAAAATAATCAATGACTAAATAAATAGCCCAAAAAAGTCAATTTGAATGTAAGTTTTAAGAATATTAATAAGAAATAGATAGGTTCCATTACTCAAATTTTCTCAAGTACTTAGTATAAATCTGATTGATGGGCTATATTTTAGTCTCATTTGATGACTGTCATCTTTTCAAAAATGCTCAGAGTCCTACCTAGTCAGTTACTCTTCAGCCACAAAAGTTATTTTTTCTTTCCTCATTATTTAAGGGGGTAAGTTTCATGTGAATCAAGAACAAAAATAATTTGGAAAGATTCACAATGAGGTAAGTACAATAGGATATTAAACTTACTAAGTGAAGAGTTATAAAAGTCAAAATTACTCTATCTTTTGGGAACTTATTTTTTTCCAATATTGCTACACACTTTACAGTGGTAGAGAAGGCATTTGGAAGTCACTGATTCAGTGTGCTTCCAAACAGGGTCAAAAGAACCATTAAGTTTCCCTTCAGTTCCAACAGTAGTAAAACTTTATTAGTTGATGAAGAAAGAGACTGACTGTACCGACAGTAACCACATAACTGAAATATTTGGCCTTAGTTTTGTAAACCTGAGACATAAGAAAGATCTTTGCAAACTGGGAACACCTACATTTAGAATGCCATCTACATATAAGCTGTTAAAAAAGACAATGCATGAGAATAAAATGACATTTTGATACTAAATTCCTCTATAGATAATTTTATGTTTAACTTTTCTATGAATTTCCTTACTACAGAATTGTCTTCAGTGTGAACGCTCCCATTGTCATCAACTACTTCTCTTTATCACCCACTTTAGATTTGTCATAAATAATTCCAATCATATCCCTTAAAGTCCCAACCAGATAATTACCAAATGATCTATGATAAAAGACCTTGCAACTTTTCCAATTGGTGATGAAGAAAATTATGGTATTAGCATCAATGTTTATTAATAAGAAAATGTATTAGTAATAAAATATTTAATTTCTTAAATCAATTATTCAAAATGTAATTACCAATTTATTATTTTTAGTTACAGCAAATTATGTATTTTATTTTATATAATGGTTTATAAACAGTCTTGTTTACTTTTTTCTTACTAAAAACAAACAACAGGTAATTTTGGGCCATATACCCAAAGTATATGTAGCATGGTTTGAATATTACTGCTCAGCCTCTCTTTGCTCTGTCTGTTCTTGAATTTATCAGACAAATTCTTGTCCAAGCTGATCTTCCTCTCATTAACTTTTATTTATTTTATTTATTGTTATAATTTTTATACAATATATTTTGATGGTATTATTTCCCCTTCTCTATTTCTTCCAAAGTGACCCTCTTCTTATCCTCCACATTGTATAATCTTTCTCTCTTTTAAATAAAAAAGCTCATTTATCAACTGAAAAATGAGTCAATTTTTTTCTTAAGTAATCTTCTAGAGAATGAGACCTGACTTGGGATATGGTTGTTAGGTGTAATGTTGCATCAGTGAATAAGATGCATTTCTTTCTGCACACAACTATTAATTGCAAATAGCTTATTGGTTAGGGATTGGGACATTGTCCCTACTTCCCTGTCTCATTAGTTTTGTTTGAACTTGTAGTACCAGAGAAGAAAATTAGCCATTAATTTCACTTAGCAATGAACCCTGGAAGCTAAAATATCAACTTGCCTGTCAGATATACCCAGTTATTCAATAAGGAAACAAATATTTTAGGCACAAACAACTGTACTTTGATTAGAGTTATGGTCACTTCCATGAGATGGAACTCATACTTGAACTCCATATGAGGCCAAGAACCTGAGATGTGATAGATCACAAGCCTTAGGGAAAAAATTTACTGCAGTATTTGGCTAAAGTAATATAGCAACAGAAAGACTCCTAATGATACATCACTATACCCATTAGTCAGTGCAATGCTATACTATCATTTGGTGATGCTTCTTCTGACAGCAGATGATAATCACTCCAGAGAACCAAAACTGAAAAGCACACAGAGAGCAGATTAGAAGACTCAGTCCTAAGTAGGGTGTCTATATCACAGCACTCCCCTCAAATTCTTTGTGGAAGGGGAAAAAGAAAGATTGTAAGAATCGGTGATGATGGACAATTTCAGGAAACAGCATTTCCTAGGTACCACTCACTGATTCGCAAAATAACTCAGAGAGAAGCATACTCAAGACCTGCATAAGTTCAAAACAAGCATAATCCTTTTAAAATATCAATGAGTCCTTTGAAATATACACATATTAAGATAAATATGTATATATTCTCAAATGATATTTTGTTTTATTTGTATGAGATTGTACCTTTTTGTCTTTGTGTGAAAAACATGTGTGCAATGTCAAATGAGGGGAAAGAGCACATCAGATGTCACAGAAAAGGAGGACAGAGACACAGTTATGAACCACATATGAGTGCTAGACTTTGAGCATGACTAATATGCCATGCTTTCAACTACTGAGCAATCTTTCCATTACACAGATTCTTTTCACACCAGAAATGTGTGTTTTAATGAATTGATAAACCAGAATGGTAAATTAGCCTCTAATACACTAATTTTTGTCAATCAGACTTTATCATTTCAAAAAACATTTAGCTAAAAATTTATAAGCAAAGAGAGTAAATTTAATTTTGCTGAACAATAGAACAAAATCTATTATGAACTGTTTTGGGTTTATACCTCTGATAAAAGTACAACCAATGATCAGACGAAACATTAAATGTGATGAAGTCTTTAAATTTTTTTTATTCTTAAATACCTATCTTTTCATAGCCAGGACAGATGGTATTTCTATGAGAATCAAGACATGAAGTTGAAAGTGTTATAAAAAAGGGCTTGTGAAAAATGAAACCAATGACCTGGGTAAGAACATGTGTGTGGGTCAAATCTTGAACTGACCTGTGCTTCAGAGGTTTCATTGCTCTGGGGCCTGGAATTCATGCTAAGTGCATTCTTCTGGGTAAAGAAGAAACGCCAGTGATAGTCACTTTTGATAAAACAAAGCCATTCAGGATAAAAGAATCTTGGCAGTGAATTCATACCTAGCCAACCTACACAAACAGGAGGGTGTTTTCAGGTAGAAATTGTTTTTATTTAGGAATTTTAATTTTTCCTTTATTTTTGGAAATAAAAAAAATCTTGTAGTGGAATGTACCAAGTTCTCATAAATTCTTTCATCTTTTCTAAAATTAACCATGTATGTACCTTGAGCCCACTGGACCTGAAACAGGGTTGTGTAATTGCTAATTTTTCTCTGGCATGCTTCTAATGGATTCCATTAGAACATACTGAAACAGTGACTAGTACTAACAAAAAAAAATTAAAAAAACAAGATTAAAATCCTTTTTTGTTTGTTTTCTTAACTGACTTTTTTAAATAATATACCCTGTTTATACTTTCTCTTCCCTCAATGCCTCCCAGATAATTACCATTTCCCCTCCCATGAATCTCCACAACCTTTCTCTCTGGCATTCGAAAGTAAACAAAGAAGCGAGCAGAACAAGTCAGAATTTAAAAACATAGAAAAAGCACACAAGAAAGTATCTTTTAAGTATAGGAAAGTCATTTTTCGTGACATTCCTGCAATATTTACACAAATGTGATGTTGTAGGACACAATGTTGATGTCCATTGTACCCGATGTTACTGGGGCCTCATTGTTGTCTGTGGTCTGAACTGTTGCCAGAGGCCAGGTTCAGATTCAGGTTCTGTGCTGATGTTAGAGGCCATGCGGATGTTCATGCTCCATGCTACCTTCAGAAACCATGTGGAAGTCTATGATCTGTGCTGCTGCCTGCTGTTATGAGCAAGGAAGCTTCTTTTGCAGTGATATCTATGACTGTAGACTTATAACTGAGAATGAAAAAATATTGAAGGCTTCTGGGACAATCTCCTCCCACACAACTCCCCACAAAACTATAAATAAAAACAGTCTGAAGAAGAAGTTAATGAAGAGAGTCCTTAATAACTGTGAGAAAGCTGTTGTGATGTAGCTATTCATAGTTGATGGTTTCTGGCAGGATTGGAGAAGAACTCAATTATTTTTAAGGGACTTGCCACTAGGAATTTTCCCATGCCCCAGTGAGTATATGGGCAATACAAATTAGACTTGCATATTTTTTTTCTTTTTTGATGAAGGGTGTAAAGCAGGGATGGTGAATCTGAGAGAAATGGGAAGCAAGTGTGATGGGGGTGTATTGCACGAAATTTTCAAATAATAAAAATCGAGTGTTGAGGGAAAATAAAGAAACAGATGCCTTGCACAAAAGTTCTTACACTGAAAAGCTTTTATTCATTTGCCTTTTAGTGAAATTCCAACAATATTAACAAATTATTCTTTCTCTAGTAATATTTATGTATATGTACATAAACCATCCGAATTTTATAATATAAATATTGTTTCATGCATATGAACTAAACATTGTATATTAAAAGATGCAGCTAGTGAGTCTTCATTTATATTATACATTTCAAAACTCAATGTAGTAACCTGGGAGAGAAAAGGTGTGCATACTGTAATGTTATATACTCTATGGAAGTTTTAAACAGCCTTATTAGACACAATATAGCAAGCATAAATATGGGTCCAGACACCAGTCAGAAATCATCAACTGAATTCACCAGCCATGATGGAGGTTGTGTACTGTCTCTTTGTATTTTGTGTTGTGTACTGTCTCTTTGGATTTTGTGTTTTAACAACAAAGTGGGAAAGGGTTTATAAGGAATGCATTTATAATTGACTCAGATTTCTGGAAATTTGAATTCTTAAGCACAAGGGCCTTAACCGCTGCATTTGTTTGAGTAAGAAAAGCCTATGAACATAGATGACTGAAGGGATTTAATCACCACATTTTTTCAAAAGCCACTCTGGTGAAAATGGCATTAACACATTCATTAAATAGGGAAGACCGACTCTTAAACTTCCCATGCCTTCATATAGTCACAATAGCAATCAAATTTCAACATGTTTTCAAAGTACATTCAAATCGCATCCATGATAGCCGAATACAATACACACTATCTTGAGACTCTATTGGATTGTGCTTGTCTGCTGGTTAAAAATATGGGTGACAAGCATGAACTTATAAATTCTACGTCAGTCATTCTGGCATAAGTGTTATAGCTCTTAACAAGACAACAAAACAATTATAAAGGAAACTTCTGAAAGCAAGCTATAGCTAATAAAAATAAATATATGACCTAAGAAATGGTACACCAACTGCCTGCTACATAGCCAGAAAGAAATAAATCAGACATCTGGCAAATGCTTGTGGGGGACTTAAAAGTGATTATAGAGTAGTCTTTGTCGTTTTTCCTCATGCAGGTTCTAAAAAAGATGGGTGGGCCACATCATAGCACTTATGATTTTAGAAAGCTATTCTCGTTGCTAAAAATTACTTAAGGTTTCCAAAATTTTATGTCAGCAAATAAATTGAGAGCATCATATGATGGCCGTGGTCAACCGGTAAGTTAGAATTAACCAGACCAGCTCAATATAGCAGATTTAGTTTAATAATTGGAAAATGGTGAACTCACATGACGATCTGAGAAGGGAAATAATATTACCTAAGCAACCAGGAAGTACAAACGAGAAACTTTCAAAATGTGCAACAAATGACAGAGACAACCGACTACCTGGGCAACTATCCAAAGTCTCATTTGCAATGTTGAGGCAACCATTTTGGCTAAGGCCTAAAATAACTGACATATCATTTTCAAAGGAAAGAAACTTTTTAGAACTATCTTACCCTGTTTTGACAGGATAAGACAATCCTGTTTTTATCCATTTGCGGATACACTGTATGTCTGTCAGTGGTCGA
>LOEQ01008587.1:23356-51429 GCA_001685075.1 Bramus lutescens | reverse complement strand
AGGGGGGAGGACCTTGGACTTCCCACAGGGCAGGGAACCCTGACTGCTCTTTTGACTGGAAAGGGAGGGAGAGGGGGAGGGGGGAATTTTTAATAATAATAATAATAAAACACAAAAGATAATTAACTGGGATGAGTTAATTTAGAAAGAACGTCAATCAGGCTGCAGTGCGTAGCAGTGCTATAAAGGTATAACCTATAACCTCTTTAATATTAGATCAATTATGTTAATTTTAATATAATTTCCTTTAATTTTAAGAATATTTTTATGAGTTTAAGTTAACAGAATTAAAAACATACAAATACATACTTTTGGATAAATTCATAATCTTTCATAAAACATAATATTGTGTTATCAGTAGCCAAAAATTTACTTAAATAACATTTTAGAATAGTTTATGGTAGAAAAAAGTAATATTGATTACTTTCTCTTAAAATGGGTATTTATATTTATCAGAATTTACACTGATATTCCAACTAGGTAATATCATGAAATGTATTTTTTTCTTAAGGCTGTTGTTAAATATTTCCCTCTAGGATTTAATGAAAGATTCATAATTAGCCTCTTATGACTAATAAGGACAATACTGTTTTATACATATTAAATTTCAGGACACAATTGCCTTTTGGCATGTTAACTAATTTAGAAATAATGTAACCAACAATCAGATTCTTTAAATGAAATCTGCCTCTACATAAACTTTCAAAGTTACTTTTCCTTATAGGGAAATTTTCCTGGCAGTAAAATTTTAAGTATATGACATAATGCTGTTTGCTAGAGGCGGGCTCGTTACCTAGAACTCACTCTCTCACATAATTGGGAATTTATCCAATCGAGAAGTGGTGCTTTTGTTTCCTCTTCTGCCAGTTCCTACCAATCACCATTCACCTCTCTGCTGATAGCACATGGAGGAGGACTCACATAGTTTCTGTTCTTCAGCAATCGGTTTATTCTCTTAGCATACCATTCTCAAAGTTCATCCCTGCTGTTCCATTTGACATACTTTCTCTCGTTTAAAAATGATAGAATTGCAAAAAGAATTAGAAGTTTAATAAGATCCTAGAAGCATGGGGAGCAAGGGGGAATGACAAATGGGATTCTATGTGTTGTTTGTTGATGATAGCTAACCAGGCTATCAGATGTGTGAGCCCTAAAGCGAAGATCCCAGCGTAAGTTTTTGGTGATGCCACAGGGCTCACAGTGAATTGCTTGTGAAGGTGATGGAAAAGCCAGCAAGACCTCTGCAAACCCTCTTGAGTTTGTGAGTATTTGAGAACACTTATCTCAGGCAGGTGAAGGATGAGTTGGTTTCTTTTTTTTTTTGGCCACTGAAATAGGCTTAGTACATAGGTTTTCCAAGGTAATTGTGAATGGTGACATTCACCCCACAGGTGAGGTATATATTACTAATATGCAAACACCTTCACGCATATCTAATAGCAACAATTTAATTTAAATTTGATCATGTTGAATTTAAAGCCTTCCAACTGATGGGATTATCTCATTAGGCTCCATAGATAAAATTCATACATTTAATTTACAGGTAACTTTTAAAAGTCATGCTTGAAACATTTTTGATCTAGATAATTACCAAGTTCTTTTGGGACCATTGTTCTGGAAACATAGTTTCTATTACAGGTAATATTTTATCTTTAAATTTTCATGTTCATGATAAAATTTAAACCAAAAGTGTAAAGGAGGAAACATACTTTAAAGACCTCCAAAGAAAGTACACATATTTCAAACCAGGGGGGTCCAATTTAAAACTGCATGTACACATTGAACTATAAAAAATTACTTTGACATGATCACACTTCTTAACTAAAATACTGCCATTCAAAGGATGAAAACAACACGTAAATCATAACAAAAAATGTTCCTCATAATAACAGATATGCAAAATTAGTGCAATAATTGTTTTGATTGAATTAATAATGTAACATGATAATCACTTCATTTGTTTAATTTCCTGCTTAATATTAACTATGTAGATAGAGTTCTGGTAGAATATTTTTAAACCACAGATTCTATTCATCAGATCATCTCCCTGAATAAATTACACCAATTGCTTATTCAGTACATTAAGCTGATTGCAGCGTAAATTCTCCAAAGGCCATTAGTGTGGGTGGTTAGTATACTACCTCATTCTTAGACCAATTTACACCTTAGAAGTTTCTGGTAAGCATACACTGGTACTCTAAAGGAACATCCCCTGTGTCTCCCTCTCCACGGCCCTCTCTGCACACTCCACTCTTCACTCTGGGTGTATTTCCTTCCCTGTCTGGCTTATTGAACATATTACCGACAATAGAACTCAGAAAGCATTTTGATACAAGTTCAATTAAAGTGTATCTCCTAAAGCAATTAAATGTGGCATCTTGAGTTTGACTCTTTGATATTAGAACAGACGTTAATGAAATGACTAAGCTCCAAGCCACCATGAAGGAGTAAATAGAGATTGAACTTAATGTCCCTCTCTTTCTGCGTACGCTGGCTTAAAAGTTCATTTTCTTGGCTTGCACTCTAGTGACTATTTCTAAAAATCCCTTCAGGAGCCCATCGGACTGAATTGTGGTAGGAAGCACTCTTCTTGAGGGGGCAACCCGTCCTCCAGTTCTGCAGATGAGCCTTTGTTGTCTCATTGGGGTCAGCACAGATGCCAGAAAGTGATAAAGGTCCACCATTTCTAAGTGACAGAGGTCGTTCCTTGGAGGCAGCTCTCTAGAATGACTAGATCAGCAGTTCTCAGCCTGTGGGTTATGAGCCCTGGCCAAGCCCTGACCCTTTCACATCGGTCATCTAAGACGACTGGAAAGCACAGATATTTACCCCATTATTCATAACAGTAGTAAAGTTACAGTTACAAAGTAGCAATGGAAATGTTATGGTCAGGGGTCACCACAACATGAGGAACTGTATTCCAGGGTCACAGTGTTCGCAAGGCTGAGAACTACCAGGCTAGACAGAGGAATTGAGAAGAGGATAGCACACATGGACTGAGTCTGGAGACAGCGAGGAAGAGACTGAGAGGAGAGAGAGGACAAGCTCTCTGCTGTTGAGACACTAGAGTCTCATTCTTCAGCACTATGTTGGGATAACGCCTCTCATTAATCTGAGGGATAGGAGTAACTATGTAAAGTGCCCCATCCCAGGTCTATGCTATTTTGGGGGGCTGATGTGTGCTGACATGCTTGCTGAGTGGCAGGTTGTGCAGCGTTAACAAGTTCACACCTATGGCTCTGGATTTGTAGAAAATTTATTCCATTGAAGAAGATCAGTAGTTCAAGCAACAATCCAATAACACACACAGTCATGGAAGTTGGAAAAGCTGTCAGGTTTGGAGAGCAGAGATCATTTTGAAGTGACTAGACCTTAGTATCAAGGGTAATGAACATGACTTGGTGTAGCATGATTAATAAAAACTCAGAGTGAGATACTGAGGTTCGACCTGAAGGCGAGAAAAGCAAAGCAACGAGTCACTGGCTCTTCCCTCTACCTCAGTCTGAAATGGTGATCCTGCCTCAAGTCCTCCTCCAAATGAGACTGAGACCTGTCTCCTCCTGTCTTATATTGCTCTCTAGTGCTGGGATTAAAGGCATGCATCACCCAGTTTCTATGGCAAACTAGTGTGACTACTGGGATTAAAGGTGTGTGTCACCACTGCCTGGTCTGTAAGGCTGACCAGTGTGGCTGTTTTCCTCTCTGGTCTTCAGTTAAGCTTTATTTATTAAAATAAATAAAAGCGAAATGATTTTATTTTTATGTGCTACAGGGTGGAAGGAGTCATTGAATTCCGTGTGAAAATATTGTTACTTGACTTGGGTCTAAGAGTGCTGTCTTAGTCACTTTTTGTTTCTGCATAAATATCATGACCAAGAGCAACTTGAGGAGGAAAGATTTGTTTTTATCTTACAACTCCAAGGTCATACGCATCACTAAAGAAAGTCAGGGCAGGGACTCAAAGAAGGAACCCGAAGCGAGATCATGGAGGAGTGCTGTCTCCGACTTTGCCTTCCCTGGCTCATGCTCAACCATCATTCTTACACAGCCCCCAAGGACACTTGCCCAGGGTGACACCGCCTTTAGTAGGCTGGCACCTCCTACATCAATTAAAAATTTTTAAAAAGTGCTTCACAGACATGAGTACCAGCTGATCTTGTGGAAGCAATGCTTCAGGTGTGGTCCCCTCTCAAGTGTGTCAAGTTGACAATCAAGATTAGACATCACAGGTGGAACATGGGAAGGAAAGAAGGAATGGTTCGTTCTCAAGGAAAGAAAGAACTGCTCTTTATCTTTCAAATGCACTGTAAAAACTGAATTCCTCTTGCCAGAAGCAGTTAGAATAGGATGAGCTGGAAAGAAATTGATTGGCTGCACATATGCAATAATTTCCCTGCTGAACTCTCTCCACAGATTGACGCCGTAATCCAGAATCTAGTCTTCATGTTATATATGAGCAAACCATATACTAGAAGATTGGGGTGGAAGCAGTGAAACTCACTCCAGTCTGTCCCCAAAGCCTCTTACTACTTCAGGGTTCCCAGAGCACTTTACTGGAGTAACTTCTTCCTTTTGAAAACAAAAACATACAAAGGGTGTTGTGGTCCAGGAAGCATCCTTAGTAAATTTCCTTGATGCTAAAATTAGCCTTAGGGGATTTCTGTGCCTCCACCACATGCCCTGTCCCCTGATGCTACCTGTCTCCAAAGACTCAGAAATGATAGAGCTACCCATGCTGGACTGAACTCTCTGGGTCCATGAGTTAAAATAATTCCTCTTTAAGTTATTGGTGTCAGGTGTTCTGGTCAAAGTACTGAGGTATGCAGCTAGTACAGGGGCCAATGTTTTCCATTGCTGGCGACACTAATTCATCTCTACATTCAAGATGTTGGTGGAGATCAAATGGGTTAGCTTCCAAACCATCTGTCCTCTTCATCTATGTGGGGTGGTATCAGAGGAGGTTTATGGATAGTCAGAATTCTTAACAGAGAAATAGAAGACAAAAGAAATGCCAAAATGGGGCTCAACTATCCAGTAACTACTCGTTGACCAAATACTTGACAAAGCAATGTAAAAGGGAATATTTGTTTGGCTCATAGTCATGGAGTTTTTAGCCCTGATCATTGGCTTTGTCAAGTCTAGGCTTATAGTGGTGTAGATCTTTAGAATGAAGGACAGAGCATAGCACATCACGTTGCAGACAGACTCTGCAGGAGGAAGTGGAGGCCAAAGGTGTTTGGGGCAAGGAACAACTTACTAGGACATGCTCTCGGTGATCTTCTTCCAGCAAGGGCTATCTCCTAAAGTTTTGAGGGCTTCCCAAACAGTTCTACTGCATTAGATAGCCCTATAGTAGTACTTCAGCTTTAGGACAAAATCTTAAAATTCAAAACTCTTGACTGTTTGATTTGTTGATTGGTATGGTGGGGGGTTGAGACAGGAGTTCTCTGTGTAACAGCCCTTATCCTGGAACTCACTTTGTAAACCTCGAACTCACGGAGATCTGTCTGCCTCTGCCTCCTGAGTGCTGGGGTTAAAGGTGTGTGTCACCATCATCTGGCTTGACTCGTACTTATAATTACCAGCACTTTTATGTGGACTCATACATCCTATGCAACTACAATCATTTTATGAATCTGGAAAAGAAAAGTAGGAAGGTAGAGTCCCTTGGGGAAAGCTTAACAGTGAGTAGTTTTATATAGTTCCTCTATTGCTTTAGTCCATGCTTCTTATTACCATGTTGAACTGAGTAGAATGCCTAATCTCATTAGTGACTCTTATTTAGCTTCCTAATTGGCCATTTTCATGAGTTTATAAGATGGTGGAGGATTGTACAGAAAATTTTATGAAGCAAGAGTTTTTCATTCAACTCTTTAAGTTCCACACACTCACGTGCATGCACGTGCACGCACGAACACATTTCTTTTAAACTCCAGTAATAAAACTTTTAGAATTATACTTTTTTTGCTATGTGTGTAGAAAATTATCTGATATTTGAAATAACAGCTATGTGAAGGGTGAAAGTTGGCTGTATTGTTTAGCAAACTTATTTTAAAACTATTGAATTTTACAAAACTGACTAAAATTTGAGATTCTAAATAAATAGATATTAAATAAACATATAAATCTGTGAATATATAGACACATACATACATATGTGTATATATATTTATACACATATATATTCACAGGTTTATATGTACATATGTGTGTGACAGAGAAAGAGAGAGGATTTTTATACCTTGATGTGTGAGAACAATAAAATTATGTCATATTTTTAGTTTTTAAAAATCAGGTCTACAGTCAAATATGTATCGCTCGTACTAACTCCCAGCCTTTCTAAAAGTAAAACCAGCAGCAATTAAGGTCATATGTTAACTTTTAGAAGTTTTATGAAGAGTTATACAGCTATGAGATAGTTTGTATTTCAATATGGATCCTATCTTTGGTGCCATTTTTCTAAGAAGTCAACGTATTTTTAAGGGAAGACATGGACGTTTCCTTATCGGCCTTATAACACCAGGTAGGATTAGACTGCTTATACCAAAGGCACTACACTCTGGGGAGAGCTAACTGGATTTCTAATTTCAAAGCAGCGAGGACATATTGGGAAATAGCATCGGAGGAAGGTGTCACCTCCTTACAACATTGCTAACAGTCACTAGTAACCTCGACAAGTGCCCACTGTCAGGTAAGGCTCATCTCCAGGACAAAAGATAATTCGGCTTTCATTTACCTCCTTCCTTCCCATCTCCATTGGAGATGCCCTTTCTATGCCAATACTCAGGGGTCGCTTTTGTGATCTGAACGAGGCAGCCGTTCAGTGCTTCCCAGTGGCCTTTAGTTCCTAGAGGAGAAAGCCCAGGCCCTCATACCTTCTGATACATAAAAGGTGTCAAACGAGGATGCCTCCACTCAGTGACTTTAGAATCAAACCTCCCAGCCAGGGTGTTACTTTCCAGTGTTATCTGGAGAAGAAAATGATACTGCTTGGTAAGTAAAGTGCTTCAATGAAATATCAAATAGGGGTGGGTTCCTTGCATTTGGAGCAGAACTCTTTGAAATCTGTCTTCATGCCTGACTCCTGGGCTGAATGGGACAGATACCCACATCTCCCTCCTTCATGGGAGCCACTTGCCTATTTCAGGCCACTTCAGAGCTGAGGATAAGAGGGAGCGGTAGCCCATGACTTGACATTTGTGCAATTCCGCTGACTACTGGGTTGTTATTTATGCTGTGAAGGGCAGCTCTCGGGGCTGCACGACGTGCACCGTTTGTTGTCTGTACTGCTTCCCTTCCTTTTGCATGCCGTCATAAAAGCAAAGGAAATTATTGGGAAGGAGCGGACCTTGGTGCTTAGAGGTTGCTGAGAGAGGTGTGAGGGAGGCTGGCCTAGGAGCCTGGTGCCTCAGCCCCTCCTGGCAATCTTGAGGCAATAGCTGCACTCCGAGTGGGAGGTTACTGTTAGGTGAATTGTGACAGCTTAGTTATTGCTTCTAAGGTCCCAACCTCCCATCTCCTGGACTAGCAGAGTGACACCATCAGAAACAGAAATCAAATTCACTAGGCAGTGAAGATGAAATAATGATTGTTGAAATGTTGCCCATAATTCTTGGTTCTCAGAAGCTCTGGTCTCTGAGCAGTTGGCCGAGCCCACATTTGACACCTTGAATACAAAAGGGAAGAATCTGGGGGCTGCTTGTCAGGATCTCAATTAGGAGGCAAAGGACACAATAGGACGTAATTCCAGGTTAGAAGCACCTGAAAGATAGGGAAGGTGGTATATAGGAAGTGAGTCTGTACTTCCTGGTGTGGAGTTAGGAGACAAGATTGCAAGGAAAGCTGGACCACAGTGTGCCACACCAGGCCATCCAGACTCAAGTCACGCAACAGACTGGACATTTTGAAACAAAGACCAAGGCTGGTGTTGTTGTAAGAGAACTCAATCTTGCAAAACTGATGGAGCGTCAGAACAGAGCAAGCACACAGATTCCAGGGTGCTAGAACTTTCTGCTGCTGCTAGAACTTGTGCCTGTAAAATCTGAGGAGGAGGCTTGATGAATCACCCTTGGCCTCCTGTCATTAGGGTGGGTCCTTGAAACAGGGCGGCCCTTGGGATAAGGTGTCCCTGATGAGAAAGGAAGGATGACAGAGGAGCAGAGGGGTCTCCGGGCCTGGCACCAAATGCAGGGATTTGGCAGCAGCTGCCTGAGCAGCTTCCTCCCACACACTGACCTCATTGGAACACAGAGGCAGAGCTGCCTTCAGAATGTCGCTCTGAAACACGAGTAGTTTGTGTTTCTGTGTACCTTCAGATGCTAAGCACTGGTCTTGCATATTCTCAACACAAATCTGCCACATGTTATTGCAATCGTTAATATCTCAGTGTTGGCATTGTGAGTCACTAATGGTGTTTGAGATTGTTTCCTTTCATCACAAGGTAAATGGGAACGGTCAAAGGAATAAAATCTCTTGCTTGCCATAACTGTCTTTCAGCTTTATGCTTGCTTGGCTTACATCCTCTATTCATCTGCTTGACCGTAAAAGAGTCTGGCACTGAAAGTGTTGTTTTTTTTTTTTTTAAGGATTTGAGTGAGCCATATAAAACTCCCGATATGCAAATGCTTCAGTTTCCTATGGGATCAGCCTGATAGATCACACTGTCTCTTCCTTTTCCTGCACACAGCCAATCCTCTGTGAATTAAGCAGGAACACGAAGTGGTCATCACCATTGGAAAAGCCAGCCC
This sequence comes from Bramus lutescens, assembly GCA_001685075.1. Classification (NCBI taxonomy): domain Eukaryota; kingdom Metazoa; phylum Chordata; class Mammalia; order Rodentia; family Cricetidae; genus Bramus; species Bramus lutescens. The sequence goes on along the minus strand of LOEQ01008587.1, from coordinate 42,682 downwards.
TCACAAAGAGGCACCTGCTGCCTGCAGGTCTTCTCAGCCAGCCAGTCTGCGCTCTGTCTGCATCCACAGTGACCTGGGATCTTATTGTACCTCTCCATCATTCAGACACTGCTGTTAGACCCTGAATACGGAGCTATAATTCAAAGTAATTTCAGCATAGGCCACTTAGGGTTTCTATTGTTGTGGTAAAACATCATGACCAAAAGCAACTTGGGTAGGAAAGGGTTTATTCAGCTCACAGTGGCTCACAGTTCCACAGTGCTGCTTACTGTCTTGCTCCCCAGGGTTTGCCCAGCCTTACTTTTATATGCCCCAGGACCACCTACTCAGGGGTGGCACTACCCACTATGGTCTCCCCACCCCCAACATCAATCATTAATGTAGAGAATACACAGTAGACTTGCCCACAGGCCAATCTGGTGGGGACTTTTTTTTAGTTGAGGGTCTGTCTTCTCCAATGACTCCAGCTTGTGTCAAGTTGACATACAGCTAGCCAGCCCAGAAATTTCCTTTGGTTTATTCCATTTAGAGCTATGTTTCCCCAATATTTAGCTAAATCTAAAAATGCAAAGGTGGTTGGTACCGCTTCAAGGGTTGCTTTTTCCATGTGACTAGTCTACAGAACCACATGTGCTCTTACACACCTGCAGGCAGGAGCAGAGGCTTGGGCTCGTGGTAAGGCCAGCCACCATCAGCATGCCATCTCTTCTGCATTCCTTGTTTTCAGCTGAGAATGTAGGCTGTTGATGTCACAGTAGAGACACACGCTCCCAGCATATCCACAACCTTGCTTCTGAGGCTTGAAGTGACGCAATCAGATGTGAGCGCTCCATCTTCCCACTTCCTCCGTGCTTCCTTTTCATCTCCCATTGGTATCTTCCATTCTTCCCCAGGCGCTTTGGTAAAGTATGGTTTTGTCATTTGATATAGTCTCTTGAATCTTGTGTCATCGGGATTCAGGTCCCAGGATTACGTTTGTTTTCAAAATCCTTATGACCGTGGAGTCAAAGAGGATGAGAATGTCATCAGCACATAGGTGATTGATGAATAAGAACACCATTCACAGATTAATGAAGGGAGATACAGGGGAACAAACTTCTTCCAGTACAAGGATGTGCCAAACAGGAGCACTCCGTGTTTGCTGTCTCTCCATGCTGGACCAATAAGCCAGAGAGGTGGGGGTGGAGGGCGCAGCAACCGGGAGCAAGAGTCACCTAACGTTATTATAGGAAGTTAAAAATTAACTAAATTTATGCCCTTGGTCATTAAAGCCTCAGATTGGGAGTGTGTTAGATGGGCATTAATGATTCCGAGCAGCACCTGTGTGTGGAACAAGACGTCTTGATCTCTCTTGCTAGTGTCAGGCCTTCTAGCCTTTCTCAGCAGAAAGTGCTTTCTTAGGTGCAGCCTAGCAGACATTACCTGCTCCATGCTGCTGCAAATGGTGCTTCATCTCAGGCCACTCACCATGTGTTCCCAGCCAGTGGACTGCTTCCCAGACATAACCCTAGATCCACACCTCCGATATCTCTGCACAAACATTATTCCATGATTTTTACAAATTATTTGAGGATTTTATACTCTTTATGTTTTTATCATACTCCACCCCACCCCCAACTCCTTCCAGATCCTCCCCTACTTCCCTACCCATCTGATTTCATAGTCATGTCTGATACTGTCTGATCTATTCCAAGGCTTCTGAACATGCCGTTTTGAGATTTTTTTTCCACCTCTGTCAACCTCTGGGACTCATAATTTAGTGACTTGGGGACTTCTTAAAGTTAAGAGAGTGGGAGAGTTGCTTATGTTATGTGAACCTGTTGCATAGTGATAATAACGCATGTGGAACTCTTGGTGCTCTGATCAGCTCTGGTATGCACTCAACAAATACACTTATTCTTATTATGGATTGTGTTTATTAGTAGGAGTTTCTTAACTTCTTTTCTAGATTCATATTCTCTAATGTGCTTAACCAATTACTCATTGAGGGGATTTGTGTATGGTATATTTTTAAAATCAATAACTGAAAGATGAATAGGCCAGTAGACCAGCACTAATTTGTGTCATATAACAATGTCCATATCCAGGATTTTCCTGTCTGTTGCAGAGGCTGTTGGTCATCCATGCTACTATGATACTGACAGAGGTCTATCTTGCCACACTGGGTCAGGCTGGTGCCCTGACTACCCCAAATTCCAGAGATTAACTCCAGATAGAACATGCTACAAAGCACTTCTATAGTGAGCATGCTAACAGACCCTTCTAGAAAACTCATTCTAACATAGAGGGAAGTTGGCTTTGGTCCATGATTCTGCTTCCATATGTTCATGAAGAATTTCTTTTGTATTATATAAGCAGTCGTTCAGTGGAGAGGAAGTGCATTCCTGAAAACAGTCAGCTATCTCCCCACTGATCCATTTAGCCATGTTCTTATCTAGATGTAGCCTTTTCTAACACTGGGGTGGTAATAGAAGCCACTATCTAATGAGACTATGGGAATGTCTGTCTTACAGTGTGTGCTCATGTGTGTGCGCATGTGTGTGTGTGTGTGTGTGTGTGTGTGTGTGTGCATATGTGTGTCTCCATCAGGGCAACTCTTCTGAGTTGGCCCTGCTCCTCTCTCACGCCATTGTTGGGACCTCTGAGACTGAGACAAGAGTCACCTTTCCCAGAGGGCATCTAGGTGATCTGCAGCACCTTCACCTTCCCTAGTAGCAGCTACTTTGTAGCTGTCAGCAGCAAATATTTGAAGGATTTCTGGAGAGAGGACCGTGAGCACAGAAATGCGAAATAGCCTGATCAGATGGATCATGTGCTCTAGTTGACTCCTCAATGTAACTGTAGGTGGTGCTTTCTTATCCCGACTGGACGGTCCCAAATAATCACACTGAAACTTATATTAATTATGTTCTGTTTGGCCTATTAGCTCAAGCTTAATATTAACTAGCTCTTACAACTTAAACTAACCCATTTCAATTAGTTTATATTTTACCATGAGGTTCGTGGCTTGTTATCTCACATCTTATTTCTCTGGTGGCTGTTGGCATCTCCCAGACTCTGTCTTCCCTTTCTCTTATATTTCCTGCCTGGCTCTATTATGCCTGGCTATTGGCCAAATCGGCTTCATTATTGACATATTATTAATATACAATAAAACATATTCACAGCATACAGAAGGACATCTCATATTACCTCAACCAAAGCCAACATTCTGAGTTTAGGATTTGACTTGACAATGCTGAGGAGCCCAAGGTCACCTGCACTGTTGTCTCCTTAGCAACCTAAGAGTGCAATGCTCCTGAGCAAGCATAGGAACCTTGGGCAGAGAAATGCAGCCATAGTGTTTCTGAACACACAACTACCTCTCTGGGAGAGGGCAGAGGCTCTTCGCTATCCCCAGCATCAATGGAACAAGTAGTTAACAGAGGCTCACATACTAGAGAGCACAGTCTGAGTGCAGCCATGCTTGTCATTCTCGCTGCTGCATGGGAGGCACATCTGGATGTTATTCATAGGTGTGCAGGTTCCCAAAATTATAGATGCCGCCCACATGTGCCGATGAATGTGTCGATGATACTTTGCTGAATGGCCTCAAACTAGAGACTTTCTTCCTCTAAAGGCAATGTGGGAGGAAACCGCTGGCATTTATCCACGTGAAAGAAGGAAGTCTCTCACTTTTAAATATTAGATATATTTCCGTTCTGATGACAATGTACCCTGATTTATCATGATAAACTAACAGCTATGCTTTCATTTTTCCACAAACTAGTGCTTTCGGATGCCCATATTCAGACATGAACTTGAAGCAGGAGGCAACACTTCAGGACCGCCTAGAGAACAAACCCAGGAAAATTTGGAATCAGATTCTTCATGTTCCAAGTTAGAAAATCTCCACAGTTTGGATTTCAACGGAAAATGTGAAAAAATGAACAGTCAGTCCAGGTAAGAAACTTTGGAAACTTGAACAAGAAAGTGAACCATATGGAATTCTAATAGAACAAATTTATTGCTGGAATAAGTTCCTTAGATTTTGCCAAGAGAATTTTTCTGGATAATGTCCTATTTAGTATCTCACAGAGTTAACCTGATCCTTTGCCAAAACATTTGAATATATCGTTTTTCTGAATGAGCAAATCGTATGTAAGGACTAGAACGTGCATCTCATCTGTGCAGTCCTAAAGGAGCTCCTTTCTTCTTGCAAATGTTTTTGTGCTTTGGGCTCATTTCATGCATGAAAGTCTTCTGACACAAGCTGATAATTTACACCCCGGAGTCGCTTCAAGCTTTCCCCTCAGATGGGTTCCTTGTCAGTCATCTTTAATCCACATTTGCCCGAGATAGGAGTTTTGACTTTTTACTCTCTATCCTGACTTGGTGGTAACACATTATCTTTTCTATCCTAAATATAAACTTACAATTTTCAATAGCCATTTTCCTTTTTACTGTGCAATTGTTTTCTGAGATGCTTAATATGCAACCTTATTTGGCTATATTTTAAACTAAAACAATCTAAATAACATATGTTCTTCCTAGTGCCCCATCCTCCCTGCTAGGAATTGCAGACACAGAAAAATCGAAGCCAGACAAAGATTGAGGTGACAGAAATTTTAGAGAGTGATTCTTACCTTGTGGGTCATGATCCCTCTGGGGGCTAAACTACCCTTCCATGGGAGTTGCATATCAGATAGCATGCATATCATATATTTATATTACAACTCATAATAGCAACAAAATTACAGTTATAAAGTAATAAGGAAAATAACTTTATGGTTGGGGGCCACCACAACATGAGGAACTGTATTAAAGGGTCGCAGTGTTAGGAAGGCTGAGAACCACTGCTCTAGACGAAAGTGACAACTGAATGTTTTCCAAACCCCGTGGCAGGCCATGAGCCCTGCCTTACCATCTGTGATTGACAGGAGAGACTACTCCTGGTCTCAAACCTCAGAATCATGCTCTTTCTGGGAATGTATCATATGGGTGGAGTTCCCTTAGAACAACTTGGCCCATTCACACCCCAAGTCCCAGGGTTCCCCATGTTCACTGGGAAAACTGGGATCAGTGGACACAGACTCACATGTATGTTACATGCTGGACTATAGATTTATCCCATTTTCATACCAGTGGTTTAGAACATGAGGAAGACATTTTGTTTTTGTTAAGTAGCTGTTTTGATGGCAATGGCTCAGCACACAAGTGCAATGCAGATCTGCCCCCACCCCCCGTTGCAGGATCCTTCCATGCACACACACGCCTCTATTTCTGTGGCTGTGTCTTGCGTTTTTATTATTTACTGCACACTCACTCCTCTGTTGACACTTCACAGGATCTGCCTGTTCTTTGCTGCTTGTTCACACCCACACTGTTTACAACTTTGAGTAGTTGGGAACATGTGTGTACTTCTTTTTCCTGATTGGAGGAGGCCTTTTTCCCTTTTTCTTTTCTTTTTTAAGCTATTTTCTCCAATAACAATGTTTATCTATTCTAAAATCATAGGGACGAGTGCGCTCACGATCTTTCTGCTGCATTCTGTCCCATTTTTCCTAGGTGAAAGTTCAGCCGATCTCTCTGGTAAATATGTTAGGTTTTCATCTTCGATGTCACAAGTCACAGAGACTAAGCAGGTCTCTGAGCTGTGTTTAGAAATTCTTGTATCTTCTCCGAGGTTAGCTGAACCAGATTTTCTCAGAAAACTCAGGTGTCTTGTCATCCCATCTCAAACTCCTTTTAGGGATTTTCCTCTACCATTATTTCATTGAGTCCCTTTCTATTTCTGAGGGGCTTCGCACTTAAGCATAACAGGTAGAATAGTTAGTACAGAAAGAAAGAACAGAAAAATGTTAGCTAATGAGTCATTGCGAGTCTCAAGTGACCCTCTTATATCAACTCCTACAGGAAGTGGGGTTGTTGCACGGTGCCCACCCTGAACCATTAGTTCGCTGTCAGTTTCAAAGCCATCTGTTTAAGTCAGGCACTCATCAAAATAGCACTTGCCTTCAGGGACTTGGCATCACAGTCACAGCCGCTCCCATCTCCAATCCTGGAATAAAAAGAACCACGACACCAACACTGGGTGAGACATGGATTCATTGTGAGCAAATCAGCTGAAGCTCAACTCCCGCCCTGTGTCCTAGTAATACCTCCTTGGGGCTGCCATTGCTCTCACCCAGATTATTGAAATCACAAGATCAAATGTAGGCAGAGGGGAGCATTTGGCTCCCATGTGTTTTCTCTGCCCGAGTTTTGTAGACTGTGATTTCTTATGCAAACAAACTTGGTCCCTTTGACAACTCTAGACTTCTTACACTTCCAATGGGAATACAGCATTGCCTCATATGTATTAGCTATACTTTCATATATGAGTGTATATGTTATATATTAATTTATCATATTATATTTTAAGTGACATCAGTAGTAGTATATTTATGACTATTAATTGCCTCAGTAATAGAAAGTCTCTTTATGGTCATATTTTTAAATATATATTAAAGGGTCACATTTTTAAACCGAGAAGGATATACGCACCCAGTGTCTGCACCTGTTGAAATTTACATATTCATGTTATTTTTACCTTTAAAACTCAGACTCACATAGGTGGCAACTATTGACAGCACATATTTAGTTTATATGAAATGTATGCTCTTGTTTTAGTTTAAAGAAAATGTTTATATTCTTTACATTGCTAGTGTAAGGAATGGTGCATTCATGGTGCATTAAATGGAGACAAATTGCTTCATGTGAGTTTTTCATTTTGGTATCTACAGCATGGACGGAAGCATAGTTAATGCACCTAACACTTTATAGCTTCTTATAGTTTTGTGCTTCAGGCTTAATGGAGGTAGGTTATTGTCACTGCAGCTTCGCTGTTTGTCGTGAGGATGCTGTGTTTATGAAGTAGAGACCTCTTGGCTATTGATCTGGGACCTAAACCTATGTCATCTGATTGCAGCCAGTATATGTCTGTCTAGTAAACAAAAACAGGACATACCAACAATTATTGCTATTGTTTTGTATTAAAATAACCCTCTCCCTTTGGACTAAACAATTCATACTTTACCATCTTTTTATTTTATCTTATCATCACGAAAGCCCTGGCTTTGGTATTGTTCTTATTCTGATTTTATTGCATTGATTGTTGAAGGTTCAGAAACTTTAGGCCCAAGTGTTCAGAATGATAGAGACAATCCAGTAGAGAGGTTAGGTTTGAAAACAGAAATGCACGACTTTAGATCCTAAGCCTGTTCAATTCCATTCAGCCCAGGGAGAAAGGGCAGTGTGAAGCTGTGAGGAAAGCCTGGCTGGGTATACTCTGCCTGTTCTAGACTTCCAGCTACGAGTTTTAGGGCCATATATGATACAGACATTTCTTATTTCATAAAGACAATTCCTCTGGGGAGACTATACCATGTGTCCCTCCAGGTACCTACTCCTCCCTGTGGTGCATATAATACGAAATTCCCCACCTTTAACATGTTTCACTATAATATAATAAAGGCAGGATAGCAAAATTAGAACCATTGAATGTCTTCATGGTAAACAGGATTCCTGTGGAATGCAGCTGCCCCTGCATTTGAAGCTAGCCTCCAAGTCTGAGGAGAGCATGTTTTCACATTTTTCTCACCCAGGTGTTCTGTTGTAACTTCCTTTGCCTCCCCAAAGCAGCATTCGCCGAAGTATTAAATCTTCACCTTTGATAGCTCCACCACACACCGAAATTCCTGTCAGTTTTCAGCCCGTGTTACTAGCATTGTTTTAAGAAGCTAAGAAAATGTCACATTGTTTTTTCCGATGCCTGCCGTTTCTACGCTCCTCGAAGGGCTGTGTTGATAATGGAAATGAATGGCGGAAGTGGCGTTGATCGGAGCAAACAGCCCACGATGGAATTGTCTCCCAATGGCTGCGATAATAAATCGCACTGCCGTGAACCAACTGGTTTCTTTCCACCTCTCAAATTAGCCGTGATTCAAAACACCTTCTACGGGGCCACCATTCCCCACAACGTAACAGTTAGTTTTTCCTCATATAACCTTCCATGTTAGTCAGTAGGTTTTCTTTAGTGCGCCAGGCTTCCTTTCTGCTTGGGACCGGTTGTGGGTGTCCCCATCCACCGGTGTCGTCGTCAGCAGCAGTGCTGTTTGGATTCTGGCATTTACTCCTCCCTTCTGCTCCATGCTGTCTCCTTCCCACAGCTCCTTCCTTGTCCATGATGCAGCTCTCCATACACCTTTTCTGGGCAGTTTCCAGTCAACATGAAGAGAGGAGGTCGTGGTTTATGTTTCTATGTTTCTGGCACCTAGAATACAGTCCGGCACTTGTTAGGTACTCGGCAAATGAAATAGACTTGACCGGCCAATGCGAGCCTGACGCTTGGTGGCCTTAGGAGGCGGAGTAAGGGAAGAAGCAGCTCCTCTCTTGTCCGCAGTCCTCGGTCCTTTAGCTCTGTGTCACCCTTGAGTAGCTCACGTGTGTGTCTCCGTGTGTCTGTCCAGTGCTTTTCTGCATGTGCCTTTTGTTCCGCAAACACCGTGGATGCCGAGTGGGAGAGCCGGCGCTCCAATCCACGGGTGTAGTTTCATTACCAGTCTACGTTATCGGTTCTTTTGTAGACCTAGGTTCGCCCTCAGTTACTGACGTTCACGCTCCTCTCAGAGTCCTCCACTGCTCTAAATGGATGCAAATGTGAGAGCGCATACATTACGTTTTAAATTAGGGCATCTATATAGATCTATACAGACAGATATAAATGCTGATGATGGCACATCCTGTGGCTTGGCCTGGGATGTGCCAAGACTCTTGACATAATAATTCTATATCATTTTTCCTACTGTCATATAATTTGCTGATTTTAAAACCTTATAATTGGCCAGTTCTCATTTAACAAGCATCTTGGGACCGGTAGGAACTTAACAATCTTCACTTACTTGGTTGGAGATAAAAATTCAGCATCAGTAGTTAAATTAAGCCCTTTAATCAAGGAATCCATGATCACGAACTTCTTCAATTGTAAGAATGAGGAGAGCAAATAGCCATATTCCCCCATTAACACCATGGGAGGTAACTCTGTGCTGTGTGATGTACCCTCTTCCCTCTACTTGCTATTCCAGACCACAGCCTACCCGGCGTTAAGATACTATTGGAACTAAATTGGGTTGTAGCCTATGGATGGTGCAGTAACACTTCCATTGCTGACTGTGGGACCCTGAGCACAGCTGGGTCCTGAGATTAAAGCCATCCTTTCCTTCCCTCCTCATTTATCCCTTCGGCCAACTTCCGGACTGATACCATTCAAACTGCAACGATACAAGTGTGAACCAAACAGCCAGCAAGGTATGTTATTATCTTTGTTAGTGATAAGAAAATCACCCTAGCCGGTTAGTGGCAGGACAGGGCCAGAATCAAGGTGAGTGGTGCTAGTTGCTTGGCCTGTACAGGGGGTACGTTGGAGATCTCTGCTGCCGAGAGGTGGGCGAGTGCTATTGCTTCGGGGAAAGGCTGAGATCACAACTGTGACAAGTGGTATGGAAAAGTCACACTGGGGACGAAAGAAAGGATGATGCCTGAAATGTACTGGGTAGTTGGGAGACGCTAAGGGAGGGGAGAACAAAAGGTCCTGTTGACTCTGCAGGCCAACAAGGGACTAAGCCATCAGCTGAGGTGCTGTGGAAGGGCTCAGCCCTCACCAAGCCCCAGGGTCCTGGTCCTTCAGCACCTGCTAGGCAGCCATGTTGTCCCTTAGCAAGCCTCAGTCCTGCTCACTGTACCCAGTGTGGGTTGGTGAGATCCTGAAAGAGACTTTCCTGGGATGGTTCTCATCAGGCAGTTTCCAATTTCTTGTGAATCTCTGGATCGCTGGTACCCTGCCTTGGCCAGGGCTCTTGGAGACTAAGTTCTACAGAACACCGTGTTCAAAGGCCAGGATGCTTCTTCATGTAATGCAAATATTAGTGTTCTTGGACCCCAGGAAAATAAAACCACTGCCTAAGCACCAGCGGGCATCTCTCCACACCTTTGTATGCAATCTGGCTTCAAAATAATCATTTGCCTTTTGTTTGCATTGTAAACTAGGCATGGTTAGCATGATTTTCTCACTACAAAAGCATTACTTGCTTACTATAAGAAAATGAGAAAATACAGATGAGTAAAGTTAAAATACCAGCCTGGAGAGATGTCTCAGCATTAAGAGCACTGGCTGCTCTCCAGAGGATTCAGGTTCAGCTCCACCACTCACGATGACCCACAACTGTCTGTGGTTGTAGTTCCAGGGCATCAGACACCTCTGGTCTCTATGAGAAGCAGGCATGCACGGTGCGTGGTACATGCATGTAGGCAAAGCACCTATACACATAAAATGTAGATAAATAAAACATAGACTTGGAGAATTTACCTGAAAGTAAGTGTCAGATATGTGTATTGCGTACATTCTGGCTTTCATGGCTGCTTTCCTTACTTCTAGAACAATGGTCAGCAAACATTTTCTCTAAAGAACTAAATATTATGCTAGCACTGTCTGACTCAGCCATTGTCATGAAAGTAGCTGCAGACAGGAAGCATGCCCACCCGTGTTTTGGTTAAATTCAGTTTACCAGAACATGGTAAGAATTGATTTATGAACCATTGACTACTACCTCCTATCCTAAAACTGTCTGGTGTACGCCTGAGTTACATTCAGATTCTAGTCCCATGCCCTTTTCAACAAAAACTGATTACCTTTGCCTCCCCTGAGGCAGGCGTCTAGTCTAAGGGCCAGGAACCTCCTGGAAACAGAAATAGCGGCAGTTAAGACTGCCCCGCTTGGAGGTCACAGATCTATAGAAGAATAGGAAATGGTGGAGCATAGAAAGTGCCTGGGCAGTAGCAGGTAGGTGTTGCTTCCTGTAGGGAGGTACAGGTGGGTGAGTGAATTCCCACTCACGAAGATTCCCGAAGGTTGGTTTCAGTAGCTGGAGCTATGACTACATCCAAGTATAGTCTAGGCCTCAGGAAAAGCTATTGGTACCAGAAAGTGTTCTGTGGCATGACACTGGTCTTGTTATTTCCAGCGTTTCCACTGGCTGTTCACAGCAGATCCTTCCATTAGCAAATACAACCGTGTCTTTTCTATTGCCCAAGAGGTCACGTGGCAGCTGGAACCCTTCGAGGGAGCCCTCTGCAGTTTGGCTCCCTCAACTCTGCACCTAATCTTCCATGCACAATGTAGGCCTTTCAGCTAAAGTAGCTCATGTGTGCTATGCCCAGGCAGGTCCCTGCAAAGGAGCGGTAGGCATCTTCAAGAGAAGATGATCTGTAGCACAGAAGAAAGCCTACATCTACTGCTCAAAGACTTGACTTTTTGTTCTAGTTAGTTGCACCATGAACTCTGTGTGCCTTTACAGGGCAAGATGTCCAGTGTTTCTGAGCCTTGGTTTCCATATTTATAGATCTTGAACATTGTTGCAAGCATTGAACTAAGGCTAAGTGTGAGGGCTTGGGATCCCCTATGCATCTGGATTTCTCGGTGTCCGAACTGCTCACAGGTTTTAGCTTGGGTTATCACCTTAGTGAGGATGCTACCAGATACATTTATTTCAAAATAGTTTTCTAAAATCCCATCACTTTTTTTTTTTTGGTTTGTCGAGACAGGGTTTTTCTGATTAGCTTTGGTGCCTGTCCTGGAACTAGCTCTTGTAGACCATGCTGGCCTCGAACCCACAGAGATCTGCCTGCCTCTGCATCCTGAGTGTTGGAATTAAAGGTGTGCACCACTGCCACCCATCAAATCATATCAAGTTTATGTAAAGCAGACAAGCTTCTGCTTTTTAATTTTGTGTGATAGGTCTAATTTCATCAGCGTGGACTATAGAGGGCTGCTGTCAGAGGGGTTCAGATCAATTCATAATACCAGCAAACTTATAAAATTGAGGGAGAAATCCCCCAAAGAGACCCAAAAACAAGTGAGCAGAGCCAAAGTTGTTCCTTTCCCCCACCTTCTTTACAAAACGACTGCACTGTGACATTGAACACAGGGATTGGTGGCACACACAGCATCTCATGCTGATCATTGGGAACTCGCTGCTTAAGTTTAAACCCCTCTCTCTGCAAACCACACTCTTTGCTAGAAAAGTGTAGATGAATCCTGAAGACACATAGAGATACAAAAGAAATCAAAAGAAAATTCAATGCATTGAATTGTTCAAATATTCCACAGATTGTATGAAGATAAATAATGCATAGTAGCCTTCATATTGCTTTAAAAATATATTGCTTAACTAATTGCACAGACCAACACAATTAGGCATGTTGTATGTTGTATGTCACAGACTGGACACTGAAACTCAAGTGTTCAAAGATCCACTCTGTATCACAGAGCTAGGAATGGAGTCTTAGGTGTAAAGCTAGGTGTTCCTGCTCCCAGTTTCTGCTCCCAGCCCTGTACCACAGGCAGCTTATCACTCACTGGCTGTGCACCATTGCAGACAGGCCACAGATGGGGTCTCAATTCAAACTTTTCCTTGTTCTTTTGATTTAGGACAAAAAACAACTAAGACGTGCCTAGTTAGTTAGTAGAATGCACTTCTACTGTGGCAAAAGCTATAACTAAAAATATGTCAATTATTTCTAAGCAGTTCAGAGTTTTGATGGCTAAGTCATTCTCTCCACCTGTCCTTTCATGACTCGCTTGCAGGCCTGCAGTGAGGATGAAATGAAAAGCACTAACTGCAATAAGAAAATACATGTGCAAAGTTAATTATTATAAGTTTATTAGAATCATAAATATATGCAGATAAATTAATTATCTCAAGTTCCGCATACCAAAAATTAATTAGTAGGTAATTAGCAACCCTGGAGAAGTTTCCTTTTAAAAGCTTCCATCTTTGTTATGAAGCAGGAATCTCGATTTTTAATGAAGTTCCATGATGAGTTACAAAATTAGCCCTCACTGTATTCTGCAGCATTGCAAAAGTTAATTAATTCCCTGACTTTCAGCAATGCAACTAAATTACTTGATAACCTTGTTTGAGCTCAGTGTCTGTAATCTTCTGATTGAAATAACAAGTGCCAAACTTGGGAATATTACTTACTATTTACCCGTCTCCCACCCTGTTCCCCTCTGCTCCAGATGCTCCTCCTCAGAGCCTGAAGAGATCGTCCTCTGGGATGAAGGGAAGGCAAGACCTTTAAGGTTCAGTTTTCAAAGTCAGAGTTTCTGGACTAAAGTTCATATTTTCTTTAACACTTAAACTGAAGAAACATTCTAATGAGGCCGTGCAGCGAAACACATGCTAATTCGCTGTCATTTAATGTGCGGTGCTGTTGGAATTTGCGCTGCTGTCATGATTTCTTCTTACATCACAGGATAATGAGTCTGGATTTCATTTCTGTTCTTTGCCAGGCTTGTACAGCAGGCAACGTGTTTGAAAATCAAAGGAAAAGAGGATATTGACTCGGATAATCTCTTCAGAGGTTAAAAAAAATCAAAACAAAACAAAAAAAAACAAATGAAACACACACACAAAACAACATTAGCAAAAGCATAGAACCAACTGGCCTTTGCTTTTCACTGTGGAGTTTGTCTTATCTGTCTGTTTGGCGTCATTGTTCTGATAGGCAATGTTGCCAAGAGCCTGGCCGGTTGAGAGACTCTTAGATTCATGGCGTGATACTCACCCTGAGAATAACAAGTGCTGTTACTTCAAAGGCCCTATCTTAGTTTCCTCATTTTTAAAGGTGAAAGGCCTTTGTCATCTCAGCACTCTTGTTCTTGTCTGGAAAGATCCAGTCTTGTGGAAGTCAGTGTTTGTGATGTGCTCTCTGCTTCCACAGGGACCACTTAATGCAGCTGGGAAAGTCACTGTGGTTGACAAATTGGATGGTGTGAAATTGCGTGTTATTAGTAGGTCAGGTGGAAAGTTACAGCAAAGAAAGCTGACATCAGAAATGAGAGGTTTGTTGGGGTTGTGAAAGGAACAGCATGTCTTCATTTAGGTGTTTCCTTCCAGTGCCTGCTCAGCACAAACAGGAAGTGAGGCCGGTTCCGTGACAGCCAGCTAAGGTCTTCCTTTAGCCGCCTTGACGTTTTGATCTGGTCAGATGAAAACATTGGTCATTGCAGTTAGGATGCTATGTCTTCAGCCATTGTGGTCCTTAAATTCTTAGCTCTCAAATCATCACTTATCTGTCAGTGAGTTTCTACTGAATTGGGAGGAAAATGAGCCCAACTGGATAGCACTGTAGCTCATCTTCAAAGATAAGGAAGGACTGGGCCATCATTGCACCAGAGGGCTGTGATGACCAAAACGAAGCTGCCCTTTTCAGATGGGACAAAGCTCAGCTTGAGGTTGGAAGAGCTGTGAATGTCCATTGTAGCTCAAAGAGACAGGGTCTTTTTCGGAGAAAACGGGGAGGGGGCAATTAAGGTACTTGGCTTTCATTGAGCACATACACGTTTCTCAGAAGAATTTTTGTATAATATAACCAGAGCTAAGCCTTGCTTTAAATAAGTAATGCATATTTTAGAAGCGGCTCCAAATGTTCTCATCCATTTCACCAAAGCTTCATTCTGTAAAGCAGCATGTTTTGGAACCACATAAGAAACCTTTGAAAAAAAAAAGTGTTGGTGTTTTAATTCATATTTTGACACTTTTGAAAATTTCTGCAGGGAGTAATTATGTATATGTTCCTGTTAAAACAGATACGCAGTTCTGTGCTTCACATAGTAAAAGTAGTAATGAGGATCATCCTGACCGAAATAGAAAATATCTCTAGCAAAAGACATTTGCATAATGAGGAAAAATGAGTCGCTTCCAGCTCGCTCAGTGCACACTTGTTCTTTTCTGCACCGTTTGTAAGAAGTTTATGCCCATATGTTTTTATTTTTTTCCCCCTGCATTTACTGAGCTCTCTAACTCAACCGTTTTCCCGTCCTCTCAGGGGAGGTCTGTAAGTGACAGGGCAGTGATATCACAGGATGTGTGGGGGGCTCTCGTCTTGTACAGAGCACACGGTTGTCTCAGAGCTTGGGGGAGACGCATCCAGGTGCTATTGCAGAAAACTGTACCGGCCGTACATGGCACCTGATTCCTAGCCTGACACATCACTTTGACAGCAATTTCTGTATCCAGTCTGTCTTCAGTATTATAATTAAGGTCATTTGCTCTGTTTCTAACCTGGGTGAGACAAAATAGTAAAACTGAACATCACTGCTATGAGATTAAATAATTGCTTGATACCCCTTTATTGTTAAGCTGGTAATATGGGCTTCAATTATAATTCCTCATCTTTCAAATCGTATTGTTTTATTTCGATGTATAGATTTGAATGAATGTCTTCACTCATTAGTAGGTTTGTGGTTTTTTGTTTGTTTGTTTGTGTTTTGGTTTGTTTTGTTTTTAAGAAAAATGAGCTGAAATGTGTTCTCATTTAGTCTGTGAATGGAAGTTGTAAACACTTGATTTTTTCCTCAGTTGTGTACAACGTATGGACACAGCTTCTGATTTTCATATCGCAGATGTGTTTTCAAATTTCACTAGTGACCATCTTTATGTTCCAAAGCATTTTACTTATAATAAATATGATGACTGTCATATCTGTATGGTTCTTTTCAAAGCTCCTGTTTTATTGTCCACTACAGTTTTTAGAGATTTGTGTGATTTGGAACATCTTCCTGGGAAGAATATATAGAAATGAGAGTGGTGGCAGAAATTCTTGTCTAGTAATGCACGTTTGTTGAAGGAAGCAGTCATCTTACAAGGATATCTGCTGGGCAGATATTGATGGGCAGTAAGGCAGAGTCTGTCTTACCAGTCTGTACCAGGTGTTGTACCAATAACATGGCAGGAAGCAATGCCCCTTTGTGCCATCTATAAGTGGAACCACTCATGGGCATGTAAACGTGTCCCTTCTCCAGACGGGGTTGGGTATCGGGTAAGTTTCCAAACTTTTACCTTTGCCCAGTGAGTGTTCCCTAGAGGACAAAAGATGTTCCTTTAGTCTAAGTTGAGCAGAACCGTTACAGTGTTAGCTGTGTCCTTCCAAGGAGGGAGAGCTAGAACATGACCTCTCAGTATCTCAGACCTGTCAGGGCCACCACACTGTACCATTCTGGGGATCCCTTTGGAATTTTGGTAATTTTAGCTAAAAGTTGCTTCTTTTTATATGTTTATCATTTGTATCTAGATCATTTGTAACTAGAATGTAACTAGCTCTCATCTTATTAACCCATTGGTTTTATAAGCCCCAAAGTGAAACATAAATGTAGATGATATATCAGTTATTTTTCAAGGTGAAAAGGCAAGGGTTTTTATGGCTGGCACAGAAGTATATGTGGTAATCTACAGCCATTATTATTTCCCCCTCAATAGATCATGGCCATTTTTCTAAGCCACTAAGAAAAGTTAGGGAATCTACAACAGACCACTCTACTTAACCAATAGTTCTGCCAAGAAGCAGAACCTGACTCGAAGGGGGCCTTGTGCACACCTGCCAGTCTCCCGCTCCTGCCTGGGTGAGCTCTGCTGTGGTTCACTGTCTACTGGTAATGCTTCTCCATCCTGACTTTGTTATATATAGAATTGTATGCGATGTGCTCTGAAACGTCTGACCTTTGCTGAATGGGGATCCATCCAGGTCACATTTCACTTGTTACTGTGGCCACATACTGTTCAACTATATGCAGATAACACAGTCTGTGCCTTTCAGTCTTGGCCATTTTCAGTCTTTTGCTCTTCACAGTAGAGTTGCAAGTGTATGAGTTGGTACCTCTGTGTACATGTTTTTGTGAGTCAATTCAATGAGTGGAATATCTGGGTGATGTGGGCAATTCATGGGCTAGTCTAACCTATGTTTGGAAAGCTTCATGGACATATAATCCCACCTCGAGATGGAAACTGCTGTGTTCTGTCCCCTTCCAGCATGTATGACTGCTCTCCAATTTCATCTAATCTTTTGGGCTAACACTGGGATTTAATGATATTTTAATTTTGTGTTTACCTAAGATGAAACCGAACAACGTTTCTTGTTTAATGACTATTGCATTTTGGGAAGTTCTTTCCCATTTGTCTTTTACAGTATTTCCTTCATGTTGATATGCAGCTCTGTACACAGTCTGAGTCCCATGGTAGGATGCATGTATTGCAGCCATCTCCACTCTGGTGTGCAGCTGTGCACAGTGTGTGAGTCCCATTGTCGGATGCATGCATTGCCATCATCTTCTCCACTTTGGTATTTGCTTTCTCGAACCCTTCATAGTATTTTGTCACAAATACAAATTTCATCTTTCAGAACAACTCAACATCTCTGGTTTTCTTAACACCTTTGTGCCTTTAAAATGTTCTGCATGTTCCACATTCATAAATTTGTGTTGCTAATTTTCATTTTAAAAATCTTAAAAGCTTTCATACCACAATTTATTTCTGGAATGCAACCAGAGCTAATTTTCTATACAATATAAAATAATTATCAAAATTCACCTTTTCCAGGACTTTGCAGTTAATTAAATAACATGGGCTAAACTGCCTATCATGTTGTCTTCTGCATTGAAGTGTCATTTGTGGTAAATTAAGTTACCATTTATGCATTGATCTGTTTCTGAACAATACTCTGGTTCATTGGCTTATTTGCATTAATTCGTCAATGCTGCACTGTCTTACTTACCACAACTCTATATAACCAATTGTAGCATCTAAGAACGGCATTTTTCCAGGCCTGTGTTTCTCCTGTTCAGTTATCCTGACTACACTGGACATGGTGGCACACCACACATACCAGTGCCAGAGAGGCTGAATTAGCCTGGGCTAAATAGAGAGATCCTATCCAGGAAAAGAAATCAGAAACAAAAGGAAAACATATTGTCTCCGTTACACTTCTGATTAGCTTATGTGTACACATACACACACACACACACACACACACACCATACAACTCATGGTGAGTTTAATTAGATCTGAGGTGATGCTGCCATCTCATTTCAGCTAAACTGACATATTATTCATGCACATGGCATACTCTTCAGTTTAACTAGATTCTATCTCTCTCTCTCTCTAATGCTTTTGAGTGGTTTTTGAGGCAGTTTCCCTGACCTAGCATGCCTGCTATAGTGCTGAATGGATGTAATGACAGAGAGGCATCCTTGTATCATTCTTAATCTCAGAAGGAAACTTATTATTGTAAGTTATAGTAAGTATAATAATATAATAATTATTATTACATAGTTTTTATTAAGGCCTTTAGTAGAGTGAGAAAAATGGCCCATTTCTAGGTTGTTGTGGGTTTATTTTTATAAATGGGTAGTAAATTTTATAAAATATGGTCCTGGTTCTATTGGGATGATTATTATTTTTCCTGTATATTCTATTAATATGAGAACTTTTGTTATAATTATCCTCATAGAAATGTATTGCTTGAGTATATGATTCTTATATTGTAAGTATGGAAAGTGTGCTGTTTATATTGATATCATTCAATGAGTCTCAAGTAACTACCTCCGTATACTAGTACCCAAATCTAGCAATAGAACCAAGAATTAGGCAGACCTTGCCTTGCATGTATCTAAGGCATGTGAGTTTTAGTTGTTACTGTTAAGCTCAAAAATACCGGAGCCCAAATAGCACCATCCAGATTTTAGTTACTGATTTTAGTTAACTGTACATGAGCTCACAAGGGGCAAGTGCACAAACCACTGCATAAGTACCAGCTCTCACTGAGACCTGTGGCCAGACATCGCTTCTCTTCAATCCACACAACAACAGTGAAACACTCAGTAATGCTGGCAAAGAAACAAAGCACATCCACATTTTTAATGTCGCAAGTCACAGTAGTGTGGCTTAGACCACACCTGGCTGTAAGAGAACTGTTAATGTTTTATTTAAAATTTGTAAAAACCTGGAAAAAAATCATCGCTTTCTTCATTGATTGCGAAGTTCAGTGTGTGTGTTTTCAGCTGGGTGGTGAATTTTGCAGCTCCGCATTGCTATGCGAAATGAGAACTACCTACATCTTATCAAGGACTTTTCGAATATGTTCAAGGAAGAAATTGATTGTAATTTTCTTGATGTAGGAGGGTCATCTGTCTATGTGTTACTTTCATTAGTTAATAAAGAAAATGGCTTGGCCTGATAGGTCAGAACATAGGTAGGTGGGGAAGACAGAACAAAATTGTGGGAGGAAGAAAGCAGGAGTCAGGCAGATGCATGAAGCTCCAGCCCAAGATGGACATGGATTAGAATCTTCCTGGTAAGCCACCATTTCATGGTGGTACAGATTATTAGAAATGGGTTAATCAAGATGTGCGAGTTAGCCAAAAAGAAGCTAGATATAATGGGCCAGGCAGTGCTTAAATGAATACAATTTGTG
>LOEQ01008587.1:0-23189 GCA_001685075.1 Bramus lutescens | reverse complement strand
AATGGGCCAGGCAGTGCTTAAATGAATACAATTTGTGTGTTGTTATTTCGGGTGTTAAGCTAGCCATGTGGGTGCCGGGCAGGACAAAAAGCAGGCCTGCTCTCCTATCACTACATTTTCTTTCTTGTGCTCTCATCATGTTTTGATATTGAAAGTTTGCCAAGCTCACATGTGATAGGAAAGAGTCATTCATTTTCCATTCTTATAAAGAGTTTTTGTAAAATGCATGCCTTTTTTAACTGTTCAGGTGAATTCACCAGAAACAATTTGAGCCTGGAGATTTTTTATTAGCAGACTGTTCCTGAATGAACTGGTAGTTAATTTAATAGATTTGTGGTTTAAAAGGTGGAATAACTTGCCCAGGGGTTTAAATAACTGTCTTAATATGATTTGTTATAATGAAGTCACTCTTCAGGCAACTGAAGGAGAAACATCATCAATGGTTCCACCCCCGCCCCCATGGAGTTTACAGGCTACAAGAACAATACAGAGGTGACCATTGGTGAAATAGTGAGAACACAGATGGTTACATCCATAATAGTGTTCGACTGGAACTAAGACCTGTTCCCCAAGAGAGCTTGTAACTGGTGCTATTAGCTTGGTCAAAGTCCATGGCTTAGGAGTTCACAGGATCTAGAGGTCAACTTAATGCTTCTGTTTCACTAAACAGACATGTTTTCAGACTGCCTTCTAAATGTGTACATTTACACCTGGAAATTGGTGGTGCCCTTACCCTTGATCCCAGGCACTTCTTCAGCCGGAAACAGCAAACTCATGTTTGATCAAGGTGCTGATAATAAACAGCTCCACGATTCAATATAAAGCAAAGCAAATAAAATCCCAGGAAGACATAGGCAGAGTTTTGTGGGGTTTTTTTTCTGCTTGAGTGATTATACTTAACCTTCTTCAGAGACTCACAGCCAGACATTAAGCAGAGAGGGAGTCTAAATAGGAAATTTCCATTGGGATGCTTCAAGGAAGCCTGAGGAAGAGGGGGCAGAAAGATTGTAGGAGTCAGAGGGGGTGGAGGACACCCAGAGAACATGTCCCACTGATCAACTAGGCAGGGCACTTACTGATTCACAGAGACTGAAGAGTCAAGCACAGGGTCTCCAGGGGCTGCATCAGGTCCTCTATTATGCTATGGCTGTTAGCTTAGTGTTTTTGTGTGACTCCTGACTGTGGGAGCGGGTGTATCTCTGACTCCTTTGCCTGCTCTTGGAATTCTTTCTCCTGGTGAGTTACCTTATCTAGCCTTGGTGTGAGGGCTTTTGCCTTGTTTTGCTGTAGTTTGTTTTGTCGCCTTTGGTTGTTGTCTCTTGGAGGCAGCTCTTTTCTGAAGGGAGATAGAGGGGGCAGCAGTGGTAGGGGAGACAGGGAAGAGTGGAGAGAGGGGAAACTGGTCAGAATTGTATTGTAGGAGAGAAGAATCTACTTTCAATAAAAACTTTCTTAAATGGGGCAAAGCTTTTGATATATAAGCCTAGGATTGGGGCTATATCTCCATGATAGAGCATTTGTATAGTATACAAAAATGAATATATAGAGCAAGATTAGTGGATTTATGTTTGTGACAGCAGGAAAGTGATAAGATGTCGTGTTCAGCATAAGCTGAAATTCATTCTTCATTATCTTAATATGTGTGTATGCATAGTTATAATTATTTGACAAGGAGATAAATGTGTACAGCCCTAGACACGGGATTTTTGATGAATGAGTAAAACACACTCACTGGAAAATGTCCATTTCACCAAATGGTCCTGGTGATACTGGATATACACTTACTTGCAGAAGGAAATTGGATCTATGTTCCTCACCCTTCACGAGAAATCAATTCAAACTGTGTTAGAGACCCCGCTTTAAAACCAAAAGCACTAAAAGTGTTAAAAGAAAACACTGCAAGACTTTGGTGTGGGCAGAATTTTTCTGAGTGGGATTCTAGTTGCATAGGTAATAAATGGCCCCAGGAATTTATAAACCAAGTTAAACTGGAGCTTTGTAAGGAAAAAAAAAAGCTGCCCCCCAAAAAATGAGCAGGGTGCCTGAAGAATGGGAGAAAATCTTTGCCAACTGTATCTTAGAACAGAGGTTAATATCTAGATTACATAAAGAACTGCAAAACTAAAACCCACTGCCAATTAATAAATGGGCCATTCACCTGGTAGACTTTTTTTAGTAAAAAAATTAAAATGACCAATGAATATTTTTAATGGTAGTCAACATCCCCATCCAATCATACAATGCAAATTAAAACCTTTAGATCCTATCTTGCCCTTGTAAGAATGGCTCTTATCAAGAAAATGAATGACAGATGCTGGTGAGGATGTGGAGGAAGAGCTCGTATTCACTGTTGGTAGGAGTGTGAATTAGTGCAGCTACTGTGGAATTGGAGAGCTACTGGAGGCTTCTCAAAAGTTAAAACTTGAGGTGCAATTGCTTGGTTGACAATTTAGCACAAGGACCAGAGTTCAGATCCCCAGAACCCACATAAAGCCAGATGCAGCAGTACCTGTAATCCTAGCACACATACAGAGAGGTGAGACAGAGAGAAATAAGAACCCCCAGTTGCTTATGGGCCAGCTACCCTGACTTGCACACTGATGAATGGGATACCACATTTCAGACCAGAAGAAAGATGGAGGCAAGGATGCAATGCAGGTGAGTGAGGCCTAGTCAGGTTATTCAAGCATCTGGAGTCTGTAGTCTGAATTCTATTTGGTCTTAGTAGTAAAGACCTGGAATCAGATATTGAGGCGAGAGCTGAAGGAACAGAGAAGCAGAGCCATCAGCCACTAGTTCTGCAAAATTCTCAGAACAAATACCTACAATTCCTCAGACTTAATGTCTTCTCTACAAAACCTCAGGCTGAATCCTGAGCTCCTGTCTCCTCCCGCCTTATATTCCTCTCTCTGCCCACCTACATCGCTTCTCATCTCTACCTCCCTGGTGCTGGGATTTGAGGTGTAAGCTATCACCTCTTGGCTCTGTTTCTCTTTTAGACTGATTCAATCTCATGTAGCCCAGGGTGGCCTTGAACTCACAGAAGTCCATCTGTCTCTGTCAAATGAGTAATGGGATTAAAGGTGTGTGCCACCACTGCCTGGCCTCTAAGAGTAACTAATGTGGCTAGCTCTGCACTCTGATCTCCAGGCAGGCCTTATTTGTTAAAGCACAAACAAAATATCACCTCATGGAGTCTGACTCTGAGAGATTTACTTTTTAACATATATAAGCGTAGTAAAACCTTAGAAATAAGTTTCCTCGTGGCAATTACCACAACAAAGGAAGAGGCAGGACTCCATCAAAACTCCCTTGCTAAGTAGATGTCTTTCTTGTGCGGAGCACCTGTGACCCCTTCCACATGAATGGATTCTACTGACTGAGAAAGGATGCTCAGGATGAGGGTCTGGGGAGGAAGGGTTTGTAAGAAACATAATAGCAGATCTGTTCGCTACTGTGGGGCCTCTTTCATGAGGGTGGGTTTTATCGACTGAGAAACAATGCTCAGGAGTCTGGGGGAAGCAATAACAGATCATCCGGTTATTAAACAACATCCACTCTGCCTTCCAGGTGAAAGGGTGTCCCTCTGAAGGAAAACAGGCTGCATGTGTAACAGTTTGGGTTTCCCTAGTAGTTTCTATAATCACGTGGGCCTCGTGAGAACTCAACCCCGTGGCTGTACTCTGACCTCCACAGACTTGCCACGCATGTGGGCAACTGCACTCACACAAGAATCCACAGAGAAGATCCTGTGTACACAGGGAAATACATATCAAAGATGGTAGCTTAGGCTCAGAAAGACCAACGTTCTCTCTCATATGCAAACCCTGGCTGCTAATGGTTAAATATGTGTATCTGGTGGAAATTAATGTGACTAAAGGCCAGGGAACTAGAGAAAGGCCCATGAGACTGCCGTAAAAAGGCTTTAAGAGAAAGGATGAGCAGGAGAACAGAACAAAGGGAAGGAGGAATGCCTGAGTAGAGTGGGAAGGTGGCCAGCGAGATGACGGAGATGCAGGAGAACCAAGAACCATGAAATACGTGTGAAAATAACATGGGGAAGTCCATTACTCTTACAGCTAATTTTTAAAATATTTAAGGAAAATAAATATCCCTGGGTATTCCTCCTGGATATGCCTGTGCATAGGGACATACAGTACCACATCATGCTAGTGTGTGCTCATCACTGCACATGTGTGTAAATAGGGACATACGGTACCAAATCATGCTTGTGTGTGCTCATCGCTGGATATGCCTGTGAACAGGAGCATACAGTACCAAATCATGCTTGTGTGTGTGCTCATCGCTGGATATGCCTGTGACCAGGAGCATACAGTACCAAATCATGCTTGTGTGTGTGCTCATCGATGTCTTTTTTCCAGTCTGAGCCTCGTGTTTGGAATTGTCATCTGCTCACCCTGGATATCTGTTTTGTTACCTGGGCTGCCACATGTTCCTCCCTAATATTAATTCCAGAACTTTTCACTGGCTCCAGGTCCCCAGCAGTGCATTTTGTTCTGCCTGCATTGTGTTCTCACTAAGGTTTGCGACCATCATCGTATCCATCCTGCGTTTGGATGTATCATGATAAAAACTACATAGAAACACAATGCACAATTATGCTGTATAGCAAAATAACCTGCATCTGCTATGCCTCACATACACACTTGAATCTAAGAGTTATAGCAAAGCTTGAGACCTCTGGACTTTGTCTCACAGAGGCCTCTACATAGCCTTCTTGCCGATGTCCACTAAGTGGATTGTTGTTTTATGACTGATGTGTAAGAAATTTACGAGTCGTCATTTGATTCTCACAAGAAAACAGATGTACAAGCTGAAAAGCAGCAGTTCTTGGATTCATCATAGAAGTGTGGTCTTACCCTGAAGAGAAACTTCTTTACCAGCAGTGTGCATGTTGTCTTCTTACCCTTCTCGGCACGGTTGCCAAATAACTTAAAGAAACAACTAAGGGAACAAGCTTTCTCTACTCACTGTTTCCGAGGATTTAAGTCCACCGCGGTGGGGAAGAAGTAGCAAAGTTCAAGGTGGCAGGACTACGGCAGATGTTT
Source organism: Bramus lutescens (assembly GCA_001685075.1). Classification (NCBI taxonomy): domain Eukaryota; kingdom Metazoa; phylum Chordata; class Mammalia; order Rodentia; family Cricetidae; genus Bramus; species Bramus lutescens. The sequence goes on along the minus strand of LOEQ01008587.1, from coordinate 18,120 downwards.
TCACATCTGGACAGATCCAGAAATAAAGAACCAGGGCCAAATGTAACCCTTAACCCCTCGCAACAACCTCCAGTGTTAATAACAAAAGTAGTATGCCCGTCCAACAAAACCACATCAGCACAAGTCTTCCACCTGACAACAGCATATCACAGTCAGTAACTGAAAAATAATCTATTTAAGGACTTGAACAATACAGGAAATACATAAGGATGTGAGAGTCAAGAGAAAGCTTTGAAACTGTCGATAAACCAAACGTTAGACATAACCCAGCTCTTACCCCTATAAATATAAACATAAACCTCACATCAAAGTCCTTTTACTGGTTCTGATTGTTCAGAACGCTATGCCTGGCTTCGGGAAAATCACCACGTATCTATGAGGCAAGAAGAAAATATAGTATAAATTCACAACGTTATTATCAGAATCAGTCTCAAATATGGGGTAGAAGTTTTCATATTATGGATAGTTATGTTATGCTACGCTATGCTAAGGCCTCAGTTGAGTGACCTGTGTAGAGTAGTAATGTAAGCTGGAAAAATGAAAACTATTTTTTTTAAAAGATTTTTGGGTAATGCTAAGAATCAAAGAACTGGAAGAGAAGTGAAATATGATTTGTTAACAGATGAGACAGACCGCAGAAAAGTGTGGACACTCAGGAACTTCAAAGGCTTTCCCCAAATGAAAATCAAAGAGAGTAAATATAAAAACGAAGTTACAGAACTGTGAGATGCTTTAAAGGGTACTATAAGAATGCCAGATAAAAAGAAAAATGAAAAGAAACAGGAAAAGATATATTTGAAATAAGAATATTCCAGAATTAATGGCAATTTCCAAAGCAGACGTCCAGGAAATGGAAATACTACAGTGCATATTAACTACCAACATTTCTATACCTAGACTTACTTCAACCTACACTTATCAACATCACTCAAAAGTAAAAACAGAGAAAATTTTAACTTGTATTTTAATTTGCTTCTATATGGTTTCTCCTCACCTCCTTCTTTGGCTCTCTCTCCCAGCCTCTCACATTCCCTCATAGTACCCTCCTCATATAAACCTTTCCACCGCCAACATTCCCCACATCTGTTCCTCTGTCCCCCTCATGGCTCCTGATCTCTGTAGATGCTCAAAATTAAGTGCACACACAAACACACATACACACACACACACTTAAACATTTGAAGATAGGATTTCCATATAAGAGAGAACATGTAGTATTTGTGTTTTGGAAACTAGGTTACCCAAATTATTATATTTCCTAGTCTTATCCATTTACCTGAAAATTGAATAATTTTATTTTTTATAGCTGTATAAAAGTATTAATGTAACATACTTTAATTGTCAATTTACCAATGATGGACATCTAGGCTTATTTCCATTTCCTTGCTATTGTGACTAGGACAGCAGTGAACATGGATAAACAAGTCTCTTCATAGTCAGATAAAGAGTCCTTTGGCTGTATATCTGGGGAGTCATATAGCTGGGACATATGGAGGCCCAATGTTTAGCTACCTCCACACTGATTTCCACAGCCGTCACACCAGTTCACAGCCCCTTTTGCTACATCCTCACCAGTGTTGATTGTCATTTGTTTTATTGATGAGAACTATTTTGACTGAGGTGAGATGAACTCTCAAAGTAGTTTTAATTTGCTTTATGGTTAATGGCACTGAACCCAAAAAGGGTAAAAATCACCTTATAATGGAGTATGATGAACACTGAATTTTACTTTGGAAACCAGGCGATCTGGAAGGAAATGGAATCAAACATCCAAATGATCCTCTTACAAGTCATATTCCTGTGGAATGACCCTGCACAGGTAGAGAAGTGTGCATTATTTATTGTCCTGTGAAATGACCCTGCACAGGTAGAGAAGTGTGCATCCACAGTCCTGTGAAATGGCCCTGCACAGGTAGAGAAGTTTGCATCATATTCCTGTGAAATGGCCCTGCACAGGTAGAGAAGTTTGCATCATATTCCTGTGAAANNNNATGACCCTGCACAGGTAGAGAAGTGTGCATTATTTATTGTCCTGTGAAATGACCCTGCACAGGTAGAGAAGTGTGCATTATTTATTGTCCTGTGAAATGACCATGCACAGGTAGAGAAGTGTGCATTATTTATTGTCCTGTGAAATTACCATGCACAGGTAGAGAAGTGTGCATTATTTATTGTCCTGTGAAATGACCATGCACAGGTAGAGAAGTGTGCATTATTGTCCTGTGAAATGACCCTGCACAAGTAGAGAAGTGTGCATTATTTATTGTCCTGTGAAATGACCCTACATGGGTAGAGAAGTGTGCATCCAAAGCACAGTCCAGGCAAACCAAGGAAGTTTGTCTGCTTTCAAGAAAAGTAAAACCTTTCCAGAGAGAAGGAGAATGATGTGTCAAGAAGTGCATTAGAGAAATGGGTATGACAGGACTATAAAGTATTTCCCATATCGATAACCACTGGCACCGTAAGTGTATAGTGATATCTGGACAACTAGTGAGAGCACTGAGCATAGTTGATGTACTTAATGAAGACTCTGATGGGGCCCAAAGTGCTCAGTTGAAATCAGAGGAGAAAATAAGACAAAACCAGAAAATAAACGCACAATTTCAAAATGAAGCAAAATCAATACTGAAATTTAAAAATTTAAAAAGCATGACTCTAAAATCTCTGGAAACTAGAAGAAAATATTGAAATTATCTGATAAAGGACTTGCATCCAAGTATTCAAAGCCTATTGACATTAACCAGGGAAGCAAACAGCCCTAAAGAGACAGCTATGAGGATACCTCAACAAACCCAAGTGACACCATGGGAAGCTGTAATCAAACCACATATGGGGAATTGCACATTAGCGCAACGAGGTGTTACTACGTAACCTACAAAGTACCAAAATGCCCAAATAAAAAGCCTGACCTAGTGATGCAGATGTGGAGCGAGAGGAATGCTCACTCATTGTGTGAGAATGCTAAAATGGCATGCCTACGTTGGCAGTCTCTGATAGTGTCATAGAGAGCCAGACACATTCTTCTTGTACAGCCTAGGAGTTACAACCTCAGGTAGTTACCAAGTGAATATAAACACACCCATGCAAAAACAAAATCAAAACAAAACAAAAATTCAAACACTGGCACTTGTGGCAGCTTTCTCTAGATCTAGCTAACAGCTTTAAGCAGCCACAATGTTCTTAAGTAAGTGAAGGGATCAATAATTTCTGCTGGTATCCATATGGCAGAATATTATTCAACAGTAAAAAGAAATGAACTCCCTTTTGGGGGGAAATTAATTGCCTATTGACAAGTACAAGAAGCCAGTCTAAAACCCCTACCTCCTCTATCTGGCCAAGTCTGTGACCTTGTATAAGAGACACAGCTGTATAAACATCAGGAAGATGGCTGTCTGTCAAGGGTTCAGGTGGAGGGGAGAGGGGAAGGTGCTGACAGGTTGAAAGAAGAAACATGTATGAAAGCAGCAGCCACATCAGTAGCTACCCTGCATTTTTCAAACCCAGAGAGCTGTTAAATACAAAGACAGGAAGTTTTAACATAAACTAAAGCCTTTAGCACTAATAAAATGTCCCCATACTGGCTCATCACTTGTAAGAAATGTGCTCTGTGGATATAATGTATGAATAGCAGAAGAAACTGAGATGGAAGGTGTAAAGGACACATGGGAGCTCCCTATAGGATGTTCCAAAGTCTTGCACACTTTAACTGCCAGAAACTGAAAGGCTTCATTTTGAAGATCTCATTTTGAGCATTTAGTATCTTAGTAATGCAGCAGTAGTGTGTGGAGCCCTCACACCCGTGTGCTGGGCTTGGGGGCAGTAGACAGGACCAGGACAAGCTGGATAGGAGTGGGAAACAAGAGGGAGGTGATTATTTGCAGTTGCTTCAAAGGGCAGGAGCTTAGTACCCCCAGTCACTTCAGGGGGACATTCCAGCAGCAAAGAGAAAGGAAGCTGCTAACACCTTAGGAGCATACAATGAATATTCTGTTTTAGCCCAGAAGCATTTAACCATTGACTATAAATGGCTGCAGTGCTGTCAGACGACACAAATGAGATCTGACTTACCGGCCCGCATCTGTTCTAGGTAACCCTCTCCTGCAGACTCCTCTACTGTCTTCGGGTGCCAATTAAAATATTAATTATTGGAGCTTACAAGTTGAGATAAAATGTAGTAAGTTCCTCATTAGAAAGGATAGTTATCTGACTAACCTTGGTTTTAGGGAAAAAGGCATACAGTAGAACCTTCTCCAAGGTAGAGAGCACCTCACATTAGAGATATGAAGATGGAGGGAGGCGTTAAGCTGTTTGAGACACACGCTTCACGTGTCTTTTAAGCTGCGCTCACAGGGCTGCTGGTGGTTCTGACTCAGGCCCCATAAGGCTCTCTTGAAAGCAGGAATCTTGGGGTTCAGTAGAAGGGAGTGGATGCCTGCTGGGATTTCTGCGGAGAATGCACTGAGTTCTGTCGTTATCTTGAGGTTTAATAATTCTGCATGATCACTCAAGAAAATCCCTTCACCCCTTTTTATCTGCAGACTCTTTTTTGTGTCAACTTCCAGAGGGACACAAAAATAAGAACACCATTATGTTTGTTTTGTTTTGTGAGAACTGAGACCTGGTTTGCAGCTTATGGATTTCGAAGAACTCTAAGTATCACTGGCAAAGTGTTTTAGAAACTACCAACTAGAGGAAAGTTAAGCTACAAGAATGATGATGTAAGCAAAATGCATGTAGTTCAATCAGCCAAAACTTCCCTAGTGTGGAGCCTCTACAGGGAAAGAGAATAAGCTTGTTTCCTAAGAAAATGTTTGCAAACTTGGGTTTTATGTTCCAAAAAGACACAGGCACAAAGTTCATGCCTTGCTCTAAAAAAACACAGCTAAGCTGAAGATGCTGGAGCAATTTGAAGAATGAGAGAGTGTAATTTCTTTTTCCAAAGAGCTTTTGATCAAATATTGTCCTAGCTTGCTCTATCCAGACAGCCCTGCTCTTCTGGCATTTCATTACATTGCTGAGAGGTAAGACTTTTAAATACCAATGGCATGCACCTATGTCTGCGTTGAAGAGAGAGCCAGGGTGTGCTGTCTTGAATCTATGTAAATGATCCTTACCTGTATCATCGTGCAGTCATTTTGGTAGGTAGCAGAACTGAAGGCCATTGCTGAAAAGTAGACTTGAGAGCTATTGTTGGCCCCAGAATACTTTGCCTCAGTCATGTTAACCTGTTATGTAAGCTAGGAGGTACATTAATTTCTTATCTCTTTATAAATTAAAGGGGTGACTATTATTAAAATGAGTAATTTATATAAATATAGAAACGGTACATTTCAGTACCATGTAGAAATCAGATCATGAAATATACATGAAATGTTTGCTGTATCAATTAAGCATTTGGGTGAGTCACTCTGAATATTGCATTTCTTCTTGTTGCCATCATTACCACAGCCTTGTTTGGTAGATCATGTATCATTTATGTCACAGAGTGTATTTATTGGCCTAGACAATTATTATTTAATTATTTACCTGGCTTTCCCTCATTTGCTATTTTCTTATATTCTTCCTCATCAATTTGATTTACATATTTTTGCATAATTTTGTCTCGTGGATTTTCCTTCAAAATTTGACTGCCAGCCCATTAGTGGTTTTTACACGCAATAATATCAGTTTGTAAAATAACCCCATGAGAATAAATAAACTGTAAAGGACACGTATTTAAAGAAATGAAACACTTGAAAGAGAAAGAAGTCACCTCAGTTATTATAGATAGAGCTGTTTGCTGAATTCATTCAGAAAGCCTTTAGAGAGATGTGAGTTAAAAACAAAACCCAAACTTCTCCAGTGGTGGTTGATTGTTTCCCACACTCTCGCCTAGATTTTACATGTTAGCTATGAAAAATACAATCTCTCATTAGACATTTTAGCAATCATTTTAACATTTATTGTTGTGGTGACAGTTGCTATCTAGCATTTCCTCCAGCTGTTCCTATGTTATGGATCTGCTTCACAATGTCCTTACTGTCTAAGCAGGTGCTTAGAGTCTGAGGTGAGGGAGCAGTGATGTATACGAGACACTTTGGTACCCAAATCCATCATCAAGATATAGGCTAAGGCAGTTGTCTCTTGTCTGTCACCGCTCACGCTGGATTCCATGATGGAGCCTGCCGAGATGATGGAGCCGGCAGAGATGATGGAGCCTGCAGAGATGTTAGCACAGTGAAGAAATAAACACACGTGCTCTCACATTCAAGAAAATAAGCAGAGGGACTTGGAGACTAACATCCAACAAGATGTGGTGGGTTTTCCAGAGTGTTATCAAAACAGACAAACTGCATTTGGGACTTAGACCTGTTAGAGCCATATCTGGAACCCATGCAGGTTAATCAGATCTGCAGGAACAATTTTGTGCTATTATTTCAGCACTCACCTCTGCATCATTTTTATTTGATCTCTGCATTTTTTGAACATGTCATCTATGTGCCCACTGAACCATGACCATTATGTAGGCAGGAAATGCTGGATGACTTTTGCAGTCTCTGAGTCTAATCTTCAGCCAGTCTGCCACTGCTAAGCAACTTCTGTGGCTTTCCTGAAGCAATAACCCTTGCCTTTTCTCTCTCAGTGTTGTCTTGTCAATTTTGCATTTCTTCTATGCAAGCAGTTGTTTTATTAATACGCATAAGTAGATTTCAAACTGCCTTACCATCATCATAATATATTTTAATTGCTCAATAGTAGCTGGGAATATATAAGACTCGGCTTAGGCCATTTGGAAATAGAAGGCTTGGTAAATAAGAGCAGAGCAATAATCACATATTTATGCATTGGGCTTATTCTCTCAAGTGGGACTCTTGCTGTGGAAGTCTGAGGTGACAGAATGTTGGCTGGAGTTTTCTCAGCTGTAAACAGTGCTTGCGAGTGTGCTCTGGAGCGAAGGAGCACACAGTGCTAAGGTTGCATCGTAGTTTCAGCCATGGCGATGTATTTCCCAGCTTGTTAATGTTTCCTTTCCCTGAAAACAAGCATCAGAATCCCTGAACGTCATCGGAAGTCCTGAACAGAAGATTTGCTCCTGTTGGCTAAGTAAGAAGTTAATTATTTGTAAGATTGAAACAGATTTCCCTTTCCCTCTGAAGATGAAGCAGAAGGATGTGTGGCTTTTATAGCTTGCTGATTCTTCAAGACCTGTGACCTTCCCCTCCATTTGCTGAACTGGATGAAGGGCGTCATGTATTATTCTACAAAAGACATTCAGCCCAGTAAGCCTCACTTTCCATTAAGCCATAGCTATCAGGAGAGAAATGCCGATCCACGTTGGTTGTAATAGATTGATTAATTTAAAGTTGGCTATGTATTAACTGCTATGTTTCATTCAGTGCTATTAATCTGATATTGAAATTTTTTCTGAGTGCATTATACTGCTTTCTGATTTAGCTATTATTTTAACAGTGAACGCTACAGCTATTATTTTAACAGTGTTTTAAATGGTATTGATCAGTGTGAGAGTACCACTTTATGAGAATATCCAATTAAAGGTATGCTATTGGGAGTAATCCATTTTCATATGTTTTAGCCTATTCCACCAAAGAAAAATGTTTGTGGATTTGATTGACAGCAGCCTTTTAGCTGTAACTAAGTGTTTCTGTGAGTTCTTAGTAAGTGTCTGGAATGGCCTCCAGTTCCTTTTCAGAAAGCTTCAAAGCTGGTATTTTCTAATCGGACAGTGCAGTCAGTATTAGAGAAGCCACGAGGAAAGCTAGTCAGTAATCAAGCCTCAAGCTCAGCAGCCTGATGTATGCCATCAATATTTAATGAGATGCAAATAGCTGACTGAGGGGGAATATCACAGGACCCTCCGTGCTATCTGCAGTGTGTGCTCCAGCAACCAAACTACCACCTCCAATTGTCCCCACTATTAACACTCATCCTGCAAAGCCAAGAACTTTTAATGCAATAGATTGAAAACCATGTCTGTGAAGGAGGACACTGGTTGATGACAGGGCCCATTAATGCAACTCGATGGTCCCGAGGACACCCTGCGTTAAGGCAGACACTGCCTTCTTCAGCAATTCCAGCACACTACATAAAGTGGCTCTACCTCAGGTGTGGCCAGAGTCTGCACCACAGAGTAAAATCAATCTGCTACTGGCAGTTAACCAGGGATTGAATTTGTCCCCTGAATCTGTCCTCCCGCAGAAAGTTATTGGAATTTTGATACTTAATAATTGACTGAAGAGATGAACTTAGACCATGACCTCAGTGGCATCTCACTGCTACTAGGTTGGTAAGATTTTAGTTAGTAGCATCCCTTTGTACTGTCGGCATAATTAGGTTGCTGCTGTGTGTTACACAGCCATGAAGCCAAGAGCACTGGGGAGCTGAGCGAAAGTCCAAGGGTCAACCCTGCAGGCTCTCTCAGCCGTCTACCATCCTGGCAGTGGCTGCTGCCTCTATTCTTCACATCTGCTTGTCTCAGTGACCAGAGGCAGAAGGAAAACAGCATCATTAACCAGGCCCATATCCCTGGTCATGGTTCTTTACTATCCAGTATATCAATGACAGCTCTTACAACATGGCAAATCAAGGCACTCCAATCTTCTGCCAAATAGCTATAGAACGACTTCTAGCAGAGGAAGAGATCCTCCTTTTGCCTCTCTCCCTCTAAACAGAACTCATCCCAAACACATGCTTTTGCCTTTAGAGAAATAATAATAAAATAATAGCTCCTTTAAAAATCAGAGTGATTTCCTCCACTGAAGCAGCCACCTGCTAATGGGAACAATGGAGGTCCTATTCCAATTGCAAATAGAAAACGGTTTATATACATTGGAATCGGATTTGCATCTTGAAAAGTTTTAGATTTTGTTAAATGGCTTAACAGTAGATACGTAAGAAATTATCATACACAAGTGTCAATGACAGAGAGTGTCACTCCTTGCAGAAATGGAGGAAAGTTGCTCTTCACTTGTAAAAATCATGAAGTTATTAATATTTTCGTCCTTGTGAGGAGGGGACAAGGTTAATTGCTTTTCTCGATGGTGAGCACAAGCAGTGTCAACTTGGAGGAGAAAGCTAAGGTTAGTCAGCCTGGACCGATGTGCTTCTAAAAGTTTTCTTCAACACATAACAGGAATGTATATGGGGGCAGAATTCAGCAAGAAGTCTCGGTTTTATCTCGGTGAAAAGAACAGAGAAATAACAATGTCTTTCTTCAAATAATTGTTCTCCAAATAGTGCCTCACTGTTTATAACAACTATCAATTGAGTCCTAGCCTGGAACTTTTTCTTAATTTTAAAAATTTAATTAAAATATAATTACATCGTTTTTTAGTCCCTGATTTCTTCCTACCCATCCAGCGTCTGCCCGCCCCATTCAAGCCTCCTCTTCTTTATTGTTGTAACATACACATGTAAATGAATAAGCATAAATACAGTCCGCTGAGTTCCTGCAGGGTTGCCTGCATATGTGTGTCTCGGGCTGCCCGCATGATACACTGGATAACCAAAAAGGGGGCTCATCACCTGGAGACTCTAACGCGTCCTTCTCTTTCTGTAGCCCTTAATTGCTTGTAGCTCTGCATCAGGGGTGAAATACCACAAGATCTCCACCATCTTCTTTGGGGTGTCCGCTGTTGTTGGAATTGTCCAGGTCTTATTTAAGCTTTCCTATTATTAATTTCTCATAAATGTAGTTTCTCTGCCATACCTACAAGCTGTAGTCTCATAGGTGAATTTCTGGTCCCCTCCTCCTTGGTGTTCCCCAGGCTGTGTGTGCAGGAGTTATGTTGTAGATGTTATCTACTGGGGTTGGGCATGCAGCAGTCAATTGTTGCATTTTGACTGGTTGTAACTGCTATGACAACCCTCTGGAAAGGAGGCTTCCCAGGTGGGAAGCGAGCACTGCACTTTGTGCATCAGGAAAAGCATTTAGAATGCGGCCAGGAATTGCATGACTTTAGGGTCATTGTGGTGATAGATTCTCCTCTAAGATTTTTGGCCTTACTACCTTGGGTAGTCAGTGAGGTTTACAATACAGGGCATGATTAACCTCCTCTTAGGCAGGGTTTGAGTCCAGTTAGGTAGCTGTTAATTTCCACCAAGATATTAGTTCCACTGTTGGCATGTTGGTTATTGTAGGGGTTCATACGCATCACAAATGGGAGAGACTTGACTGCTTTCTTCTCTTGGCTTCTGATGTTGTAAAAGCAGCTGCTGAGGGAGGACACTTTCAAGTCAGATGCAGTTTGAGTCCTCCAAGTGCTATGTCAGAGGATGTGGTATCTTCTCAATAGAGACCTACCTTCAACTTCTGGGGATCAGGGCCAATCATAGAGCAATGACCTGAAATTTGGGAGTCTCTTGAACTTTCCTGACCAACAGCTGAACAGGTTTCTCATGTCTAGTACTGAAGCTTAATTTATGACTCTTGGTGGAAGTATTACCACCCCAATTTGTATTATTTCATTTAAACATTTAGTTATATTTAAGTATATATGCATGAATATATATATACATATATATCATATTTAATTTTAGGTAAATATAAAAGAATGATTCCTGATGTCTTTTCCAAGAATATTTAGGAGTTTTCCTCCCTTTTCCCCTTTCTCCTTCTATACCATTTTCCCGCTCATTCCACAAATAAAACCTCCAACCCATCTTTCCTTCTTGTCACCTGTACTCTGCTTCGCCCCTGCCCAGAGACTCCCCACAGCATGGTCTCCTTTCCTGGTTTCTCTGGGTCATATGCTCACACCCGAAGACTTGGAACTAGAAACCACGGATGAGCAGAACTGTGTGGTGTTTGTTTTTTTTCGGGTCTGGGTTCTGCCCACTCAATAGAATACTTGCCAGTTTTATGCACTTACCTGCAATGTTCGTGGTTTCATTTTTCTTTACATATGAGTAGTATTCCATAGTGTATATGTGCATCATTTTTATTAGCCATCCATTAGCTAACAGATGTGTAGGCTGTTTCCATTTCCTAGCTACTGTGAATAGAGCAGCAATGAACATGGCGAAACAAGTATCTGTGGAGGAGAGCGTTGAGACCCTTGTGCATATGCCGAGTGGTACAGCTGTGTTCTGTGGTGGATCCATTTTTAGCTGTTTAAGTATCCTCCATTCTGATCTCCAGAGTGGCTGAACCGGTTGTTGATGCATCCCTGTAGCACAAATTCTAATTGATCTTAATAATAAAAACCCACAGTCAGATATTAGGAGGTGAAAGTTGGGCGATCACAGAAGCAGAGCAGCCAGCCACTAAAGTTCTTACCGCTTACTAAATCCTCAGAATGAAATGGGTGTCCCTTTTCTAACAAGTCGCTCCAAGTCCTCAGCTAAATGCGCTGAGCTCCTATGTCCTCCCCCCTTATATTTCTTTCTCCATCCCATCACATCACTTTCTGTCCCCACCTCCCTACTGCTGGAATTAAATGTGTGAGCTATCACCACTTGGCTCTGTTTCTTTTTTAGACTAATTCAATCTCGTGTAGCCCAGGGTGGCCTTGAACTCACAGACATCCATCTACCTCTGTCCAGTGATTGCTGGGATTAAAGGTGTGTGCCACCACTGCCTGGCCTCTCTTGCTAGCTAGTATAGCTAGCTCCGCACTCCGATCTTCTTTCAAGCTGTATTTGTTAAATCAAAAACAAAATATCACTACCTATTCCCACCAACAGTGAATGGGGGGGCTCTTCCATCTTCCACCACCACCTTCTTTCCAGCAATTTGTGTTGATTTTTTTTTTTGATCTTTGCTGTTCGGACTGGCGTGAGATGAAATCTCAAAATTGCCTTTATTTGCATTCCCCTAATTCCTAAGGATGATGAGCACTTTTGCGCTATTCCTTAGTCATGTATGTTTCTACTTCTGAAAACTCTTTGGATCCATACCTCTTTTTTTAATGGGTTGTTTGTTATTGTTTTTACTCTGTTTCTCTAGTTCTTTGTGTATTCTAGATATTAATTCTCTGTCAGCTGTATAGGTGGCAAAGATTCTCTCCCATTCTATGAATTTCCTCTCCACTTGATTTTTTTTCCTTAGCTGAACAGAAGCTTAATAGCTTCGTGAGGTCCCGGTTGTCGGTTGTTGGCCTCCGTTCCACAGCAACTGGAATCTTATCCACAAAGTCCTTTCCTGCATCTGTATTCTATGGGGTACTGTCTGTGTTTGCTTCTAGAAGTTTCAGTGCTTTGGGTTTCAAGTTGAGGTCTTTACACCGTTTGTGGTTAGTTTCTGTGCAGGGTGATGGAGACAGGATTGATTTCATGCATGTTTGGTTTCTTGCTGGACATAGTAGTGTACAACTTTAATACCTGCACTTGGGAGGAAGAAGTGAACAGATTTTCTGTGAGTTCCAGGACAACCAAGACCACACAGTGAGGCTCTGTCTTAAAAAATATCTTGTCTCTTTATACTTTTTATTCCAAATTGAATAGCAAGAATACTGGAGGTAATCATTTACAATGTCGCGTTGTCCAAGTGATGCTTTTACTGCCTTTCTGGCCTTGGCTATTTTTACAAAACACTTTTTGCTAGTTTATATCCTTACTGGCTACTTTTTATTAACAAATAAAAATCATGGAGATTTTATATAGGTCTCTTTGTAGCAAGGATTTGGTCTGTTATTGAATGATTTACATCTCTGTAACTTCCCCTCACTGAAACGAGTAGGGAGCTCTGTAGCGTTTTCACTGCCTCCTTTCCCATGTTGTTCATCTGGTTTACCACGTGCGAGTGGGATAATGACTGGGTGAAGGCTGGCTCATCCTGCTCTCTGCAGGAACTGCACTGTTGGCATCTCAAAGCTCTCAGATTTAGCTATCTTCTAAGTCTCATCCTCCTCTGCTTAGCCTCTTCCCTCTCTTTCCTCCTAACTATGGGGAAATGCAGTACACGGAGCCCAGGTAACCTTCCCGGGCTCACATAGCTAATGCCTAGTGGATGGTACAAGCCCCATACTTGGTCATCCTGTGAAAGGCAGCTTGCTGGAGAAATAATTTGATAGAAGAGATTGGGATCACCTATGTGCCGTAATGTACACATGCTCAAGACTTAATGAACACATACTCAAGACTCTTTTTCCTTCACCACGAGCCAACACCAGATGTTTTACAGAACAGTTACTCTGTGCCCAGAAGTGTGTTTTGAAAGTCAGCTGAACTGTGGATGGGTCAAAGAAGGATGGGCAGAACCATTTTGTCTCATTTGACAAGCTCTGAGAAAATATCCAGGTTCTTATGTTCTAGAATATAACTGGAAAACTTAGGCCTTTGCTTCTATTATAGTAAAGAACACAAATACCAGAGCCAATTAATTCATTTGTTCATTCTGTTTACATAATAGACATCATAGTTAGTGTCCTGCTTAGTAAGTGCTGTGTTGGATGTTGGGACCCACTGCTTACCCAACAGAAGCATCTTCTGTCTTTATTGACTCTCACACTCTAGTTGGGCAGACAGATCAGTCAGGTGACCGTGACAACAATTATCAACTGTGTCTCCGACAAATGCTGTAAAGACCACTGCATGGTCTGAGCAGAAGGTGAGGAAGGTGACTGAAGCCTGAAGCACAGGGCAGTGTCTGGGGAATCCTGGAAGGGGAAAAGAGCACCAGCAACAGAGTGAGGTTGTGGGCAGGAGTTGGGGCCTGTGAGGACAAGGAGCCCGGAGGCTATGCTATGGGCAGGACAGGGCATGGGTGGGTTTGAATCAGGACATGCGGGTTGACAGGAGTGGGTAGAATCGGTACAGAGTTGATCAGTGGGAAACTATGGAAGCTTGCTAGGACACAGATGAAGAGAGCTCAGCCCGTGCAGTGGTCTGAAACAGATGGACAGATTGGACACTGAGGATGGAGGTAGGCATTAAGAAGGCTTAGACAGCTGAAGGGAGAGTGGTCCCTCTTACCTAAGGGGATGTGAAAAAGACTAGGTTTAATACTTGAGGACAAGTTGGGGCAGGACCAAGAATTCAGAGTAATATGTGGAGTTTTGAGATGCCTTTGGGAAAGCCAAAAGGGGATGTCTGCGCAGAGCTTCCTAGGCCAGCGAGTGTCACAAGATGGTGACTGGCGCCCACATGTAGGTGTGACTCTTGTGGAAGATGTTATAGGAACGTCTTGTCCAGGGCCCCAGAGACTCTGACACCCAAAGGCTAGGTTAAAGGGGATGAGAACGAAAGAGGAGAAGAGCGTGTTTAGCCCATGCAGTTTGGCCGAAACATGTAAGTGATGGGAGATCAGAGGCAGATGAGGAACCTGTGGGGTTGTTTTCCACCTGTTTCTGTGACAGTAGGAAACATCTGAGAATTTTTCGGAGCCACTGGGAATGATCTGGAGAGAAGTTGCTAGAGGGATCCTTGAGGTCATGAGATGTCTGTGGAGTGTGTGACCTAGCCTCAGTAGGCGGCAGGAGACCTTCTGTGTGGGAGATGGGAAGATGCGATTTTATGGCCTCTCTTTTTCCATAAAAACCCTCTGCCATGAGGTCGCTAGGGCCAGCGGTTGTGAGTCCCTGAGTCAGAGAGCTGAAGGGGGAAATCGCCTGCTCAGAAAGGGGAAGCTGATAAACCAAGGTATGGCTGCTGCTGCTGGAAGATATCCTGGTGTTGTCAGTGGTTAAGGCAGCCAGTGAACACAGTCCACCCCTTAGGAATAGCCAGTTTTGCACAAGGAAAGCAGTGAGCTAGATTCTCCCCAGAATACCATTTTGTCTAGATGACCACAGGGAAATCAGAGAAAACAAATAAGGGGATTGTAGTATTTTCAATGAGATGTCGCCCACGTTACCTGACATTTAAATAACCATTTGGGGAGAATTAGGAGGCATGGCCTTGCTAGAGGGAGTATATCATTGCCAGGGATGGACTTTGAGAGTCCAAAGCCTCGAGCCCCTCCCAGTTCATTTCCCACTTGTGGTTGAAGCTGTGAGCTCTTGGCTGTTCCTCCTGCCATGTTAGTGCTCCCTTCTGTGGCCCCCTGCTGTGATGATCAGAACTCCTATGCCTCTGCAGCCATCACCACCAAATCAACCCTTCCTTCTGTCCGTTGCCTTGGCATGGTTTTCAGTCACAGCGAGAGAAAAGTAACTGATACTGGCATGTAGAATATCTGTAAAACACACGCAGAGAAAGGAGGCCAAGGAAAAAGGAAGAGGCTGTGAGCAACTTATTGAAGACCATGTGGTAGTGTGCTAACTCCTAATCAGGTAGGTGAGCAAGTGAATGTCAGCGATGGTGTGTGTAGACCTAGAAGCCACTCAGTGCCTGCTCCACTGGGCATCATGATGGACTCAGTCCTGTAGACCCCACAGCAGCATCAGCAGAACCATGGAGACCTATGACTGCAGATGAGGTGATGGGTCTCCTGGCTTTGCCATGACAGCTGGCAGACACAGGACAGGCTCCTGTCTACACCAGACCTCCGGACCTGCACCGCACAATAGGACTTTCCTGTGGTTGTAAGTCTGGGATAAGGTTATCAGTGCAAAATCGCCTAACGACTAGCACCAGTCCGGAGTCCTGGGGCAGGTTCAGGGGCGGCTGAATTCTGCTGACACATTAGCAGAGCACATGTTGTTTTGTCAATTTCATTCATTTGAACATGCAAAGAAAATATCTTTTAAAAATTTTATAGAAATAATATGATTTGTGATGACATTATTATGCTGACATGATCTTTTTCTCTGGTGACTCTGTAACACAGATGAGAGCTAGCAGGTCAGTGGAGCATCAGAATGAGTAAGAGCTGATCCTAACACAGGTGTCATGTGTGTGTGTTTGCATGTGTGCACATGTGTTATCATGTGTGAAAATAGGTGCATGTGTGTATACATGTATGTGTGTATACCTGTGTATGCATGTGTGTGTCTTGCATGTTTGCATGAATGCATGTGTTCATGTATATTTGTGCTATTTTCTTACCTTTACATATGCATTTTACAAATTAAGGAGACTAAGAGTTGCAATTACTGATTTTTAAAGAAAGGACAATTGTAACAGTGTGTTATAATAAAAGTTACATAAACATGATCTCTTTTTTCAGAATAATACCTTCTGTTGTGTTTTCTAAGGCAGCTGTGTTCTTTGCTCTGTCCTTTGTGCCTTGCTACTTGGATCATAATCCCCGCATTTGTCCCTTCCCATGCTTCTGGGTCTGGTGCCCCCCTTTGCACTTTCTGTGGGCTCTACTTAAGGTGTTCTTCTAGAAGAAGCTGTTTCACTGTAACTGAAGACTTATTTAGATGATTTCTGTCCTTCTTAGTTGACTTCGTCAGTGTCTGCTGTAACACATGGCCATCAGTCCAAATATGTTTTCTGCCCTGGCACAGCTGAATTCTTCTTCCCCTTCTGTCTGATGGCTGTAAGCCATGAATTATGAGGTATGACAGAAAACTCAATATGAACTTCTTTCTTCTCGGTTCTCCAGATAAAAGATCAGTTACTACTATAGCATTTTGAAAGCTGAGTCCACACTTTTTTCTTTCCTTATTCAGCTGTGTCAGTTGGCTTCCTTTCACCATGGCAACCTGGAGATCATCAATTTCATAACGGGAGGGGATATTCTTGATGACAGTTTCAGAGTTTAGCCCATTGCTCTTGGATCAGCGACAAGACAGTACAGCATGGTGAAGGCCATATTCCCCTCATATTGGCTGGGGAATGAAGTGAAAGGCAGGAAAATGTGAAGTCTAACCTAGGTTATGTTCTCAGTAACCCATATGTGTTGGAAAGAAGGCTACTTGTTTTGTTCTGGCTGCTCAGCCCCAAAATAATCACACAGAAACTGTATGATTTAAATCACTGCTTGGCCCATTAGCTCTAGCTTCTTAATGGCTAACTTTTATATATTAATTTAACCCATCTCCATTAATCTGTGTGTCACCTGTGGCAGTGGCTTACCAGCAAAGTTTCAGCATGTCTGACTCTGGTGGCAGCTCCATGGCTTTGCTCTGACTCCACCCTTCTTTCTCCCAGCATTCAGCTCAGCTTTTCCTGCCTACCTTAGTTCTGCCTTGCTATAGGTCCAAACCAGTTTCTTTATTCATTAATAATAATCACAGCACACAGAGGGAACTCCCACATCACCCAAATTCCTCCTACTAGGTAGTCCATATCTCCTACATGTTCCACCATTTCCTGTACACCAATGACTGGTGAACAAATCTTTAACACATAGGTCTTTGGGAACTCTCCAAATCCCACCCAAAACACAATTTGAGAATTTTTACCTGATCAATCAAAGGTTCTTTTTGCTAGTTCCAAAATGACATCATCACTTCTCTTGCTTGAGACCATGATTAAGTAAAATATACTTGAACAGAAGCACTGTGGCATTGTTGACAGTCCATCTGCTAACTGAGACAGCTGAACTTCAAATGACAGACTGATGTGATTTGACTATGAAGTGTTATCCAGATGTGCAGAAGGCTTGGTCTCCAGCTCATGGACACCTTAAGAAGTGACTGGGTCATAAGACCTCTGACATAATAGTGTAATTAGTGTGTTAGTCAATGTTGATTTTTCATATCTGGATGGGCACTCTGGATGAAGAAAGTAGTCCCCATCACCAGAGTTATGTCATTAAAATGCTGAGCCATTTCCCTCCACCTGCTTCTTGCCTTCTCAGTGCTTTTTATGTTCCTTACTTCAAACAACTAAGTGACCATGGACTTGACTCTCTGAAACAGGCTAGGTTGATTGCCAAGTCACTACATGCTTGTCATGAAAATCTAAGGTCAGTATTCATATCCCCAGAATGCACATAAATCCTAGGTGCAGCAGCCTACCTGTTGTTCCATCTTTGGAAGCCAAGACAAACATTAGGGATCACTAGAGCAAGGTAACTTTGGAGATTGATTACACATATGGGTGAGTTTGGGATTGATTGAAAGTCTTTCGTTGAATAAACTTGATGAGCCATTGAAGATGATTCCAGGCATTGACCTTAGGCCTACACATGCACATAGACACATGTACATTCATACCCATATACATGTGAACACACATACACACACAAATGCACACAGAACACACATGCATGCACACACACCATGTAGATGCATAAATAGATGATAGACAGACAGATAGATAGATAGATAGATAGATAGATAGATAGAT
>LOEQ01008586.1:40382-51445 GCA_001685075.1 Bramus lutescens | reverse complement strand
TTGGTGTTTTGTAAGTTTTACCCTTAAAATAAGTACCCCTTTAAATCCCAACTGATGTGGGATTGTTTATGACTTACGCCTTCAAATGGGGACCTCTGAGTGCCAGTATCACTGTCCCCTCAGGGTTCAGAGGAAGACTCACAGCAAGCATGGGATTTAGAAGATCTAAGGGTAAAAAGGACCTCTCCACTACATAATTTTCTCCATCATTTTCTTTATCTTCTGCTGTTTTCTTTCCTGCTTGGTAAAGTTTCCAGTTTATATTCACACACAAATCAAAGACAATTCTTTGAGCTTGGATGTCCCTTTATCTTTGTAGCTCCCAAATGTGATCTATATGAAAGACGCCTTTCCTGACTGCATGTCTTGTCAAATAAAATATAGTTGCAGGGATGTGGCTTTTAATGTATTTCAGGGAGCAGAATGTAGATATGTCTGTGGGAAACAAGGTTTCTGGCTATGTGACTAAATTCTCTAACTGGAGGGCTCATGGTTTGGGGGAAGCCATTCAGTAAGCAAAAGAAGAAAGCAGGCTTTTATTTGTTCATAGTCCTGTGGGACAAATAGATCCAGTTATGAAGTATGTTCCAGTATATGCTGTATATATCAGAAATATATAGCTACAAGAAAAGTCATCTACCTGACCTGCCATAGACACATGTGCTCATAAGATTGAGATGCAATCATGAGATTACATGTACAAATCACATGATATTACATACTGCAATAAAAATACAGGGGAGACACCAACCTACTTCAGCAAAAGTGAGCAACAGCTTTCAGAGTCAATAGTCCTACAGACCTTTTCTGTACAGGATTAATCCTTTATCATATAACCATGCCACTCGTGGGTTGACCTGCACACTAGTTGTCACCTGTGTCTCATGGACCATGACATATTTCCAAATTTTCCACCATATTACTAGAACTTAATTCACACCTTAGAACTTTGCAGCAGTTGACTTACATGTAGCACTCTCCTGTAATATTCTGTTATAGGGAGTCCTTAATAAAAATTTAATACAAAGGTAATTCTTTTAGATAAAATACGACTCATGTTCATTTACTCTCAAATTGAAATTTATTTTATTCACAAGCAATTTTCTGAGAACTAATTTAAACTTTCAGGGCAAGAAACGGAAAGTCGGCATGGGTTCAGTCTGTGTTTCAGTATACAATATTGAGTGCCTTAAATTTTTCACTTGAGACGTAAAGTTGACATAAAGAGATAAAACATTTCTTATTTGCCACCCTCAGTCCTTCAACTAAACAGTATAATTCCTGGATGCAAACTGAGAAGAAAATAACCAGTTTTCCTTTAAGTATAACTAAAATGTTCATGGCTTCTGCCCTGTCAAGTGTAGTGTTGATGGCACTGAAAATAAGAAACAGATAGCCACACTGCATTAGCAACACCCCATGGAGGTGATCAAGTAATCAAACATAATTTAAGTTCTTTTAACCTTAAAAATTCAACATATAATAGTAAGAGATTCATTCACTTTTCTAAGAGTACAAACAATTACACACTCTGGCGCAGTCTTTTCCCGAATGAGATCAAATAAATTATCTTACATAACTCAGGCATAAATTCTTTTTGAATTTTTCAATTATAAAATATCTCTCTTGCATATTTCTAAAAAGAGAAACTGCTCCAAATGTCATGAGCATGCACATAAGAAGAATTTGGATGGTTTTGTTCAAAATCAAGATAAGGCCTCCTGTGCAAGTGTTAAATTTTAGGGGTAGACCAAGTGACACAATGTTATAATCCCAGACACTTAGGAGGCTATGGCAGGAGGGTCATCAATTAAGAGCTCAGCTGGCTGAGACAGGGCATTCAAGGCTATCCAGACAACTTAGTTTGGGTCTTTCTCAAATGTTCAAAAACATCAGAGAAAGAAATGAATTACAGCCTAGAGATAGAACATTGCCTAGAATGTGCAGAGAGCCCCAGGTTCATCAATAATAAAATTATTACTCATTTTAAATCAATAATAAAAATAATTGATTTAAAATGAATAATAAATAAACACAAATAATTAAACATTAACATTTAATATCATTCCCACCCTCAGCCTCTTATCCATTCTGCCTCCAAAAGTACCAGAGCCATACCCATGAGGACAGTCAGAAAACAAAGTGTCTGGAAAATGACTCTGACTCAAATGTTCACCTATTGAAAATGAGTTACAAGGCAATTGTAGAAATTTGAACACCTGTGAGCTACTTCACACTATTAGAAATTTTTTACTTGAGTGATAGTAACATTGTGTGAGTTACATTAGCATATAATTCAAGATGAAATGATATGTTAGACAGAATTTGATTTGAAATAATTTATAATATAAAGTCTGATTATGTGTTCCTGCAAGTTCATCACATGCTTGCTCACTTGTAAAATTATCAGGAGGCTTTGTTTTTTAAGTTTTGTTTTTTAATTTTGTGCATAGCCTGGCATAGTAGGACATGCCTTTAATCCTAGCACTCAGGAGACAGAAACAGGCCAATCTTTATGAGTTAGAGGGCAGCCTGGTATACAGAGAGTTCCAAGACAGCCAACACTACACCAAGATACCCTGTCTCTGTCTCCAAAATACTATATGTACGCATCTGCTGTCTGGCGGCAGTTTCTACACATGAGTGCAGTTACTGTGGGGGCCAGAAGAGGGCATCAGAACTCCTGGAGCAGGAACCTCAGGTAGTCTGGCTTCTTTATATGGGTTTTGGATTCCAAACTTGGGTTTATTACAAGAATATCAAACCGTCTAAACCACTGAACTGTTTCTCTGGTCCTGGTTATAATTTTTAATAATAAATGATTATAAGACAAATAGAAAGAAGAGAGAGAGAAACAAACAAAAAAGAACAGAAACAAAAACAAACAAACAAAAAAAGATATCAACTTGTGCTTCAGTTTAGTGTTTCAAGAAGTCCAAGGCAAAGAACTGCAGGTAACTAAGGAAATCTAAGTCTGGGAATCATAATCTTCTTCAAGGAATAATTCATTAGCCCCAAAATTAGTTATCCAATTTGCAGTAATTATCTTTGAAATCCTATACACTCAAGTAACATTATTTGTACCAAGGAAATAGTGTCTATATATTTAGTTACACACACATACACACACACCCATGCACACACACACACAGAGAGAGAGAGAGAGAGAGAGAGACAGACAGAGAGAGACAGAGACAGAGACAGAGACAGAGAGAGAGAGAGGTGGGGGGAGGGAGAGATCTTAGGTCTGAAGGATATGAAACATTTTGAGAGGGTTTTACAATGGGAAAATATTCAAACTGTTTTGTTCTATTTTGTTATACTCTTCTTTAAGATTACCACATCAGTTAATTACACACTGCCAAGCAATCAGCCCTGGAAACACACATACATATAGTGTGTGTGTGTGTGTGTGTGTGTGTGTGAGTGTGTGTATGTATGTGTTCTTTAGTGAGATTTCCAGGAGCCTTAAATTCAAGAGTGTTATGATTAAAATACTGTGACAAAATATGCCTTCCAGTAGCAAATACTATCAATAATTCCTCTCTTCTTTGATCTACCTACTCATAATAATTGTTTATGACTTTGATGAAATTTTGTGCTAACCTTAAGAGTAGTATATTGTGTATACATGTTCCTGAGAGAAAACAGGCCACCCTGAGGTGTGCACTCCATGACTTTCTTAGGAATTGTCCCATTGCTGAGAACCACAACAAACACTTGTATTCCTCTCTGGGCCCAACATGTCAAAACATATTTTACATTTAAAAGAAATCTATATTCTCTGAAAAAAATCCCTCAGGAGATGTCAGAAAAAGAAAAAGATAGAACTCTAGAGACAGGCAAATTCTTTCTTATATAAAGTTATTAAATTATTAAAGTTTAATCTTTTATTCTTGCAAGAACTAACTTGTCCATGTAAACTGAAACAGAAGAGTGTCACCTTCAAGTTTCCCCTCATTATTTTTTGATGTGTGTTGAACACCAACTGGGAATTTTGATAGTTTTGGGATTTCCTTGGGCTTTAAATATTAAAGAGAAGAAAATACACACACACACACACACACACACACACACAAATCACCATCACCAGCAAAACCAGGACCATCACCACTTTCTTCATTACCAGTAATCTATTATCAGGTCCTCTAATAGAGCAGAATAGTAGTAGAACTGTTGGATTCAATTAATTATATGAACAACATTTTAGACTTTCAATGAATGCATACATGATTACATAGATAAATACATGCATGCATATATACGTACAAACACATAAATACATAGACAGCTGATTGACAGGTTACAGATTTTTCTGTTAACACATACAATAGTTGTTATCACCTGATACATTGGTCTTATTTCTTTATTTCAGATATATTTTTATTTTCATCTATTTTATCTTCCTAGTATCCTTTTATTTTTTAAAAGTAACTGAGAATCATTTCTTCTGAGTTTTACTAGAGTTGTTTCAGCTAATATTTCATCAAAGAAACTTTTCATGATCTCCCAATCTAAAGTCAATTAAATCTTTATAATAACCTTTATAATAACATCAAACTTTCTTCAGCACAGTATATATAACTGCCTGATACCACATATCTTTTGGTGCATACTCTGACTCCAAACAACACTCTGTCAATAGGAAGCATCTCAATAAGTAGAAGGCTAATCGGTGTTATCAGACATAGTAAACCTTTTGTCTAATTATCTGTCTCCTATACAAGGAACATTTGCTAATCTTTGTATTTTAAGTGATTGGGGAAAGAATGAACATCTATGAGTTCTTTATCATACATTTTTTGATAAATAATTCTCTCTTTAAGGGAAAAATGTAGGCCTGATGTCATTCCTCTTTGGAAAACTGCAAGTTTTTGCACCTTTTCAAATAGTTTAGAAGTCATTATTCTACCCACATCATTATGGATAAATGGAAGTTTTAAGTTATATAATACTATATAAATTTAAAAAATTAAAAATGACAAAAATGTAAAAATCTCTATATCTTTGGCATATTATAGTAAATGATGAGGTTGGTTATGTTGATAAGTGGCTATAGCAAAAATACTAAAGGAGAAATACAGGTAATGCCTCCAACATTTCCAAAGTAGTTCACCTACCTGAGATGTTGCGGATTAAGAGCAGACTGAGCTCTGTAAAAGAAACATCAAGGGTGTTTTTCTGTATATGTATATTACATATGTCTTTAATTTCCCTTGCTAGTTCTTAGCAGTCTCCATATACAAATATCATATACATTACCAAGAAATACAGATAAGCATAAATCATTCTTGAAATTACTGCAAATATCATCTTAAAATTAGTTTCCATGTGTCAAATACTGCTGAAACACAACCGATTCTTGGTCAAACCAGTGTCTTATCTACAGTAAATTTCTGTGTATATTTTTGGAATTTCCCATGTAATCATATTATCAGCAAATGATGATATATTAATGTCCTTCTTTTAAAAAATAAAATAAAAATAAAATGCAAAGGGAAACACAAATATAATCCAGACACAAGTGAGCTGAAATCAAGCCTAAACATTAAACACTTACAAATCTTGGTTAAAAGCGAAATGTGAATACTGTTGAAATATAAGATATAAAAAAATCAAATTTTAATATGTAATTCAGTATTTCCAAAAATGTAATAGATGTGCACTTAGATTTAGTAGATATTAGAAAAGGAAAATTCAAAGCAGTTATTCACCAATGGTCATCAAATATATGCTCACATATACAATCTAGCCTCTTTGTTAACAATATTTTAGTTTTATATAATATATGTCTATTTAGCTTACATAATATATAAGAATACTTTTTCCATAGCTACCACAAGGCAATTTAACAGTAATCATTAGAATCACTAAATTAAAATAGTTATTGCTTGACATTTCAGAAAATAGCTGTGAGCTTCTTATATAGGAAAACATAATGAATCAAACAAAATAATACAAATGTTTGGAGGGATTTTAGATCACAGAACTGTATAAGACAGTATACAAAATACACAGCAAAAACAAAGTTTAACAAAAAGTGAAGCATTCAATAATATAATAAAACTAAGGAAGTATTAACTCTAAAATTAAAGGAAATAGATAGACAGAGATATTAAAAGAGTAGAACTAGATGCCAAGTGTTATTCCCACAAAGAGGGATTACTGGAAGAGAACTAGAACCTAGGATCAGAAAAACTGACTATTAGAAGCCACAGTATAAGCCTCATATAGATTGACTGGGAAAGCCAAAATAACAAATGAAAATTCTTGATTGATGTTCCCACAATGCCATTCTTGTGGACACATCTAAGTAAACTTTTGCCTGAGCTGAAAGAAAGCATTCAAAAACTGAAGTGGACAATAATTTGTAGTTGGCACGTTAGTTACAGCTCTTTCTATAACTAAAAGAAGTGTGGAGAGAAAGGACGAGTGACCATGCAATATCAAATCTTAGTTTAGGGAATCTGGAAAAAGAAAATTCTACATTGTCTGTAATTATCATTGATTCTTCGGGTCATGATTTCAATAGTGACTCTGCTAATTAGCATCTTAGTCTAGGTGCTCATGTATGTTAAACTACTGTGGACATAAACAGTTAAAACAAACATCAATCTTAACATGTCACTAATGAAGTGATAAAACACTGCTTCTGATATACAGGCCCATTTTACATGTTAGCTCAAAGTCAACAGGTCAGTGTCCTGGGTACAGGGTACAGAACATACTATTTCCTCATGCAGTGTGGGAGTGCTACAAAAATGAAACACAGAACCTTGATAGAGGGAAAGCTTTCCTTACAAATCTTGCAAATTAGAACTGGTCACTCTATAGAGAATACTGAATAAGATTTCCACAGAAATTTAAAGTAAACAAAATTGTGAGATATATCCACAAATAGAATAAGAATTTGAGAAAATGGAACATTCTGCAACATTGTAAATTCAATAGCACAAGAAAATATTAGATACAATTTAAGGAATTGAAAATATAGAAAAAGAACAAGAAATTTTCTTTTAATCATATTGATTGTGTTCTCATTACATCAATAAAATCAAAAGAATCACAATTTTTAAAAATAAAAGTGAAACACTGCTTCTGGAAAGCATTTATAATCCATTCTAGAAATATATTTGTAAAGTTCTGCTTCTGTCATGAAGATTTAATAGACATCAGGCAAGCTTTTAGCTGCCTTTGTGCAAGAATTGCTAACTTAGGAATACATTTGTCAATAAAATAGAGCTAAATGACTTAGGGGAATCAAATTTCCAATTTTAGCATTGATATTATGTAACCTCTGAGAACCTAATATTCTTGTGTTTCAAAGGTATAATCCTTCTGCCTCACCTACTTTCGCAAAACCATGGTGATCTTTGCACAGCAAGAAGAGCAAAATACAAAATTAAGTATAGCTTGTTTTCCATCTATAATTGTAAGAAAGTGTTCTTTCTGAATTATATATTTTCCTTTAGAGACATATTTCTACCCTTCCTTATACTAACATCACATACTATATGTGGAAGGAATTATATATGAATTTTAGGGGAAATATTTATATTACAAGAAAAAGATTTAATCCAAGGTTTTGAATGAATACTGACCAAAATTTTAATAAATATGTTTTCTGAGTTTGAAGGTTTATTTTATTTTCTATATTTTCATATATGCCATAACCATCTGTGCTGTTTTTGCTAATATACATCTCTCTTCTAGAAACTTGAAGCAATAACATATAGGAATAGATAATATTTTCAGGTCATGCACTCATCATGTTTAGTGTTGATATGAAATTCAAAAATGCAGACAAAATTGAGGATCTAAGATTAATATTTTAAGTTAGATATCAAATAAATCCTTTATATTACAACTAGAACAATTGCAATATAAAGCATAAATTTGTTGTCTACCTTTAAAATGTAGATCTACTAATCAGAGTTCAGGACTTTCACTGGGGCCTTAGACTCAGTTGGACTGAAGCTCTGTGTTTCTATTCACTGTAAAAAAAAAGTAGCAACTTTTTTGAAAAGGAAAGAAAAATGAGCAGAGAAAAGGGGGAATGAAATATGCACAGATATAATAGTAGGTATTTTCAAAGCTGGAAGAATCATTACTCCTTCCTTCCATTTCATTACTCAGTCCAAAAGCCATCAAGCTAAGTTGAATGGGAATCACATCAGAAATGGAATTACCATGGCAACCAACTTCAAAATTTTACCCTACTGTGAATTTAGCTCACTGGATAATTCTTTGTTTTTAACTTTCTAGAAAATTAGATAGAAAGTAATTTTGGAAACATGCATAAGCCATTACTAGGTTCAAACCTTACTCAGTTTATGTTTCCTGGGTGTAAAGTATGTTTTCAGTGTGGAATTCCTTAAGAAAACAACTGCAGAAATTTCAGTTAGATAAAACTTACTATATTTTTAATCACTAATTATCAATGTCTAGATGACACACCATGTCTTGTTTGTTCATCTAGTGAAAGTGTCAGCTTTCAAGGTGCAGGCACAAGGTATTTAGCATGATGCAGACCCAGATTTCCACTACAGTCAATAAAGCATTGACTTTATAGTAAACAATAAAATTCTTAAAATGTCATGATAAAGAGTTTTACTAGTTTTTAGACCATTAATTTTACCATGAAAAGAAAAATGGCAAATTGTAAGAAAAATTATATAAACACATAGTGCAGGGTCTCTACTGATTTCCATGCTCAGGTCGTATCTACTGCTGTTTAGCTAAGGTGATTTTCCAAAGAATGAATATGTGTTTTATGTCAGTGAATGGCATGAGAAAGACAATAAAAATTTTGCAGAAGGGATATTATTAGTTGACTTCCAAACCAAACTCCAATCTTTTTTTTTTGCTGGGAAATATATAGTTTTATCTATCGAGAAAGTAATATACTTGTTTGCATTCATGTTTATTTTAAGTGAATAGTTGTGGATCAAATTTTAACAACTGAATAGCAAGTATGTGTAATGGTTCTTTGGTATTTAACAGAAGACAGAGAAAAGTCCATACATATTGTATATCACATGATATGTTTAAGACTTCTGGTTAGAATTTCAACTAAATTTTAAATTAAACATTAAATTGTAAGAAAATGTTGAAACCATTGTAATTATAAAACTGAAAGAAAATATATTTGTGTCTGACTTTCCTCAATTTTATTTGTTGAGTTAATTTACAAAACAGAGATTATTGTAAACTCACTTCTCCATAACTTATTTTTAGGTAGACTTGTTTTTAGGTAGCATTGTTGTGCAACCTTCATTGGCCTCAAACTCATAGTAATCCTTCTGTCTCAATCTCCTAAATGCTAAGATTATAGATATATTCTAACATGCCCAGATCAAACTCACACATTTCTGTTGCAGGAAGGCTACTTGGTTATTTCAGCTGCTTGGTAGCTCAGACCTGAAATAACGACACAGAAATTGTATTAGTTAAATCACTGATTGGCCAATAAGCTCCACCTTCTTTTTGGCTAACTCTTACATCTTAATTTATACCATCTCAAATAATCTGTGTATCACCACGTGGCAGTGGCTTACTGGGTAAAGTTTCAGTATATCTCTCTCTAGTGGGGCTACATGGCTCCTCCTGACTCTGCCTTTCTCCCAGCATTCAGTTTATTTTTTTTCCACCTAGCTATGTTCTGCTCTATCAACAGATCAAGACAGTTTCTTTATTCACCAATGATATTCACAGCATACAGAGGGAAATCCCACATACCTCCCCTTTTCTGTTTAAATAAAAAGTAAGGTTTTAACTTTAACTTAGTAAAATTTCATATAAAAAACAGGTATCAAGCAATAATTATATTTATGATATTTATATCTACATTATCATTTATTATAACTAAAGAAAACTATAACTATAACTATTTTTTATTTAACTCTATCAAAGACACCAAAAGAATGTAATATTACCTACATAAACAATAAGTTTATAAAGGTTGGCTTCATAATTATAATAAAAATTTTAAATCAAATTTTTAACTAGTGAAACTAAAATTCTTTCTTACACTTATTGGTGACAACACTTTGGAAAACTTCTAACTTGGAAGACATCTGATTTTTTTAATTCAAATACATATTTTACTTTATTATAATATATTCATGAAGTTACTTTACTCAAATATATCTAGCTATGAGTTCAATTAGTATTTCACTTTTCAGATTAAATTTAATTCATTTGTGTACACCAATGTTTTCTTTGTGTTCACATACATTAGACTCAGATAATCAATTACATTTGAAACTATAATTATTGACATTTAAAATCTTCCAATGTTCATTTCTGGAATCTTCTTTCATTGGAAATATTGTCTTTATCCAATTATATATTCACTTAAGAAACTTTTCAACTCATGCCAGGGAAGAAAGTAGCCTAATTGCAGATCTTCACCTCTCCATCCTCTCCTCTAAGTCTAATCACCCTATCTCACCCAATTTCTGTAGAAGACTGTCTTCTGTGGCTTCCCCTTCCACTGTGCTCCCAGCTACAGTAGATCACATAGATCACCTCCTCTAACCTTCCTCTTCACTCATCCTGTTATCTAGCCCTCATCTCCAACAGACATTCCATAGGGACCTGAAAGACAAACATGCCAAAGAAGCAAATAAGCCAGAAATACACCTTCCTTCTCTCCTTAAACCCCAGGCTTACCCTAGATCATCAGCAGACCATGTGCCTGACCTCCCCTCACTCTCTGCCCCCATTCTTAAATCAATGATAATCAACAATAATCTGTAGAACCACAGAGGCTATACATAGAGTAAAAGATTAGTGGGATGATGGATAGATCTTCATAAAAAAGTGAATTAAAATAAATATTTGTAAATGAATGGGGAGGCTTCAAAGGGATGATCAAATGAAGAGAGGGAGAGAATACAGGCACAGAGGAGGAATAGAGGGGAGACAGTAGAAATTAAGTTTAATAGACAATTAAAATTAAGAAAGGTAGGTCGGGCCATGGTGGCACACGCCTTTAATCCCAACATTCAGGAGGCAGAGGCAGGTGGATCACTGTGAGTTTGAGGCCAGCCTGGTCTACA
>LOEQ01008586.1:17674-40308 GCA_001685075.1 Bramus lutescens | reverse complement strand
GAGAGAGAGAGAGAGAGAGAGAGAGAGAGATGATATGGAAACCTAACACAGGAAAAGCTTCCTAAAATACATAAATGTTTGAAAGAGATGTAATTGGAAATAGTCAAGTATTGAGAGAGACAGAGACCCAAATGATTATCTCTTGTTATCCAATAAAGTTACAAACACTGGGATTTGACTACATTTAATTGAGTTTTTGGCTAAAGATGTTCCCTGTGAATCTCTAGTACAACCAAGGCTGATCCCAAGAATGTAGGTTGCTATTCAGTAACTGATGACAAGACCTCACTACAAAAGACAACACCTACACATTTCATTAAACATGGAGAAGTTGAGTTAGTACCTACCTAGAATCTTCATATTTAGTGCTTATGAAGTTACTCTGCATGTTACCAAAGAAGAAACACCAATCCAGACACAAAGCCTTTGAGCTACAATTTGGCTCTTCATGTATGATATGCTACTGAAATGGTGGCATAAATTTTCTGAGAGTTACCAAAGAAGACCTAATTTAACTTAAGACCGATTCCATGACATGGAACCCCTATCAAATACTGCTTGAGTAAAGAAGAATATAAGGTTTGGTCATCCAGAGACCTAGGACGAAATTAATACGACTTTTCTGCAAAGGGATGTAGCAATAAAATAACTCCTAGTAATATTCTGCCCAATTTACAGATCAGTGCCTTTCTCAGCAATCATCAGAAAATTTTCTACTGCAACAATTGGGAACATATACACAGACACATGGCTAGAAATTATACCTTAGAAAAATTAGCCTTAAAAGTGATATCCCAATAGAACCTCTCCCATTGTGGGTCAAGAATTTCATGGAAGAAAAGACAGAAGAAATATAAGAGTAAGAGAGGACAGAAGACACCAAGAAAGCAAAACTGTATAAACCAACAAGACTGACACTCATACAAACTCACAGCAACTGAGACAGCAAGCACAGGGGTTGCCATGTGGCTACATGGGATGTGGTCCCAGACTTTAAATAAAAAACAGATAAAGGACCATCTCCCTAATGAAAAAATTGCCTCCATTTGATAACCTCCAGCATATGAAATTTCTTTCCCTTCAGGGGAGTATCTCAGGGCAAAGAAATTACTCCTATGGGTTTACTATATGACAGAAGTAGATAGCAAACATCAACCACCTCAGTGGCATCTATGGATGATTTTTGTCTCATAATGTCATATATAATACAACACATGTGCTTTGGGTAATGCCTTCTAGTTTAGTGTCGTGGGGTTACTGAATATGTAAACAAGTGTGTCTCTGTTTCTTGTGTCTTTCTTGGGCCTTTTTCCTCTATTTTCTTTGGTCTATTATTCTGTAGTAATTTTTATCATATATCATATCATAGCAATTATAATCCCTTAGAATCCTATGTATTATCTAATGTATAATAGAAAGGGAATGAACCTGAATAGAAAGGATTGTCAGAGGAAATAGAAGTAGTAGAGAGAAGGAAAAATTTAATCAAGACATATTATGTGAGATAAAAAAATCCATCCTCAATAGAAGAAAAAAATTAAATCCATTAGATAAAATATTAATGTACTTTTTCTCTGTACCTCAAAGCCTAAAGCTAATCATAAGTTCGGGGATCCACTCTGCTTTGACTGCTTTGGTCATTGTAAAAACAATAGAGTTTATATCTCACTGATATTCTGGGTGCTACTTATTTCTTCCACTAATAAACCAAATATTTTATGTTGATACCTAGTATAGTTTTAAGCAAAAATAAACCATTAGATAACTTAAAGTGTAATATGAAGAAATTTCAAGATTATTCCTTCATAATTTATGCAGTGCTGCAATATCTAATCGTGTACAGCAAGAAAGAAAATTCATAAATCTTGCTTGATATTATTTTAATTTGGTTTTCAACTAAAGATCCAAATATTTTGCTTTGTAATGTGTTAATGCTATTGTGATAATTACATTTTTAGACATTTATACCATTAATTGTTTTGCTTATTTTGAATCTTTGCAACTTCTAATTAATTGGTCTATTTCTATTACATGTTTTTATTGAGGTTAAAAAAAAGACCATAAGCACAACATAAAACAAATGCCAGCTCCAGCTTTCTGTATATAAGACAGCTCTCGCCTAATATCAAGTCATCACTTAGTGGGTTGAGAGGTGATGAATTATCCTGTGATCTGGAAAATAGGTTAGCAAGCTGCTAATACAGGGTTTCAATATAGAGGAAAGAGCAAAGAATGCAAATGAAATAGAGATCTGTGGAAACATTCCATTCTTCAACATTTAATTTTCTTTAGAAGGAAGTAAATATCTGAGCTGCATTTTCCAGGTTTAATAGAAACGTTCTCAATCTTATAGATAATCCATTAAAAATCCTATGTTGCTGCATGATACCCCCATGCAATTTCAATAAATAGGAATATGTTATAGTTGAAATGATGAAATTTCTGAGAATTCTTCTAGAGAGTGCATTCACATTTCCTGCCTGTCATGTTTAGAGAAACACTGAATTACTTTTTATAATATTTCAGGACTGGGTGACGTTTATTCCTACTCGAGATCACAAATGAGCACAAGAAATGGCTACAGCATCAAGTCGTGACCATATAAATACATGCTTTGAGACAAACAAGCTGATTTCCTTCCTCTGTCACAATCTGCAATTGACAAGCAAGGAAAGTCTCTGTGTGCAGCAGCAGAATCTCCTCTTTTTGTGATCATAATATGTATTTATGGCATTCCCTGTTTATTTGATCAAGTAGCGGGGAGGCATGTTTGCTTAGGAAGAAAAATAACCTCCTGGCTAATAGTTTGACACAAAATCTTCAGGCTTAGCACATTAAACTCCAGTAACCAAATACTTTTAGCTGTGAAGCTTTCTCTGATTTAAAGGAAAATCTCCATATTAAAGAGATAAATCTCTCACACTTTCCATCAGCTTTTGTTCATCCTCATATTTTGTACAGACACAACTGCTATCATGTTTTAAAACTCTCACTTTTTCTTCCTACCATCAACTGATATAGATTCCAACAAAATGTTTTCCCTTATTGTACTATGTTCAATAGTATCACTATCCCAACACACATCATTAATACCAACTTGATAATAGAAACAAGGAAATTCAACATCCATTCAGCCATTTTCTGACTATCAGATCTCTCTTTTCAAGAGTTCCTACTTTTATGCATTCTAGATGAAAAAAAAGTTTGAATATATTTTAGGTCATATGTGACACGGTCTTGAAATACTATGTGGAGCAGGTGGTCTACAACAGATCCAAGGCCTGGTGAACACTTTTTAGGTCACAGAATGTGCAGTCCTGACAGACACACTGTATGGGTCTCAAATTGTACTCTGCTTCTTAATGTGTAAGTGTTTGAATTGAATAAAATGTACTAAACCTTGGTGGTGAACACAGTTATAGATACATCTAAATAAAATATATTGAAATGGATTTTTCCTTTAAAATTTTCCTTTTATGCACTAACAAGTTGGTTCAGCTGTTAAAATATTGTTGCATTGTCAGACCACCAGAGTTTGATTCTTGATTATGGAAGGAGAGAACCAACTCCTCCATATTGTAATCTGAAGCCCACTTGAATATATGGCACATACATAAACCCTAACTCAACCCTCTCTGTCTCTCTGTTACCTCTTTTCTCTCTCCCCCTCTCACACACATGCACAATAATAGTCATTAATAAAATTCAAAAAAATTAAACTATTCATCTTATTTTTGAAATATTGTATTTTGGACATCTATATTAATTGGATTTTATTAAAAAAACAAATATAAGAAAATACTCAGATTTGTTTTGGAAAAAAGGAATACATTAAGCATCTGTTATGTGTCCATAGTCAAAATACTAACATCCATTTCTTTTGTCATCAAGATGACATTCACAGAAAGTACCACTGACATCCAACATTATAAATTCTTCAAGAAAACCTAGAAAAAAGCCAAGGTTTGCAAAAATCTCTTCAGCATACCAGCACATATGCGAACATCTTACTTGAGTTTTATTTAAAGAAAGATGAGTGGTAACAGTAAATAATCCATATGTGATACATAAAACCTTGCCATTTGTACATTATCCGTGTGGAAAGCTTAAATCCTGAAGGATATGGTGATAAGAGAAAAAAAAACATGAAGCATGAATGTAAGTGGTGATATCAACATAAAAATTTTTCTGTTAAACTTCAGTGTTTCCAAGGTCTGTACGGAGATACTGGTTCAGAGGTATATTTTGTGTGAGTATGGCCATTCAATGAAAGCTAATAAATTTTCATTCCCTGGCACTCAGGTTTCCTGTGATATTTCCATTAGCCAATTAAAAATAGTATATATGTATATCTGGTTAATGCTTTCATTAATACTCATTTGTTCTATATAATAAATTATATCATATATACAATTACTATACTTTGTTTATTGATTAGGAAAATGAAAAAGTTTAAGTTGGGAGGTGTGGCTTCAGAGCATCTGCTCATACCTTTCCAAGTATTTTCCCTTCTTTAACACAGAGAAGGCATCAGGTAGTTTAACTACAGAGTTAGAAGTAGTCATACTTATATTTTTATATTATATCTTTGCTTTTCTTCTTTTAGCAGTAATGCAGATTCTTTGGAAAAAGTGTTTGAATACATTCAAATTTTAGGGACAAACAGAAAACTTAGTGGAACAACTTATGAAATTTTGGACAAGGGACCATATTAATAGTGGCTGCAACATAAATCGGACATCCAAACTAAGATGTGTCATTAGAGAAAGCACTCTGAAATCTTTGATAAAGACTTAGATAACATTTGATGAGTAAAGGATAAAGAAATGGCTTATCCAGTAAGGTGTTTGCAGTGTATGTATAGTGATGGAAGGGATTTTTAAACCCAAGGTAGTTAGAAATATGCAGGTGGATTCGGTAAACATGCAGTCATTGCAGAAGATATGATTCAGGTAAAGACTTGCCACAAGAAAAAAAAAGAGAGCAACAGAAATGATACATTAACACTCTGTATCTTTTTTCAGGGTGAGATATTAATAAATGTCTATTTATCCTAATTAAAGGAACCAGTAACATACAAAAGTAACAGCATCACCACAGTCCATATTGGCACACCAGTGATTTTATTGGAAGTTACTTATGGGCCTATGGGTCAGAGGTAACTTACAGAAATGTGGATGACTCAAACTAAACTGAATTACCAAACCGTCCATGCAAGCAAGAGTAAAACTCATATAAATTGAACGAATGAAGCTCCCTGCTTAGATTATAGGCAGTCCCAGTAGACAATGAGTCTTCCCCATCCACAATAAGTTACTGATTATACTACCTTGCAATGTGAATATTGTAAAGTTTAGGAAAATTCTGAGACTACTGTGTTGTTTACTATATGAGTCTTGTAAATTTCATTTACTGTTTTAGCCTTAATCAGACTCATTTAAGATGGAATGCCTCCCTGTGGAGAAAATTTGTGATATGCACACATATGTATACACACAAACAATGTGGGATTCCTCTCTGTATTCTATGAATAAAATTGATTAAGAAAGAAACTGCTTTGGGCCTATAGCAGGTCAGAACAGGACTAGGTGGAGAAAAAACTAAAATAATGTTGGGAGAAACAATACGGACTCAGGAGAAGCCATGTAGCCCTGCTAGAGACAGACACAGGTTGGAACCTTGCCAGTAAACCACAGTCACATGGCGATACACAATTTAATAGAAATGGGTTAAATTATGATGTAAGAGCTGTTCATTAAGAAGCTATAGCTAATAGGCCAAGCAGTGATTTAATTAATACAGTTTTTATAGTTTCTGTGTGGTTATTTTAGGGCTAAGCAGCCAGGAACAAACAAGCACACACACACACACACACAAACACACACAGGCACACACACATCTGTATCTGAGGAAAATTAGCTTTACTGTCATATCTCATTTTCTATTTGTCTGAAACAGATTGAGAAGATTTGTTTTGTCATCCTTAAAATCTGATAAATTTAGCAATGATTTTGTCTATTCCAATGATTTACTTAATGGTGACACTTTAATATAGTTTCACTTTTATTCCTTGTTATGGGCCTATTTAAATTTTTGTTTCATTGCTTTATTGCATGTGTTAAAGGAATGTGAACCTAGAAGTGTATCAATTACTTTTAAGATTTCCAATATTGAAAATAGATGTTTCCCAAGTATTCACAATTGATCTTCTAGATTTTATGAAAGTCTTTGAAACACCCTTCACTTTGTCCTAATTTTAATAATTTGAGTTTCATTCCTTTTGCTAGATTAGCTGAGTTTTTGAAAGTCTTATTAATTTCATCCAAGTGTCTTTTCTTATTGATTGATTATATATAATATTATTATATTCTATGCTTTATTAATTTATTCCCTAGTTTTTATCATTTGTCTATAATAGGGCTGGTTAGCATTTGATTACTTTTTTGTTTTACTAGAAAATGGAAGTATATTAATTAGGTTATTTATTTGAGTACTGTCTGATTTTGTAATGTTAACATTTACATATATTAACCTTCATTTTAGAAATGTCTAAGTTGTAACACAGAAATTTGTATAAGCTATATCACAATATTTTGCTTCTGTTTCATTTGTTATACAAATTTCATCCTTTACCCATTCAATATTTCACTCCTCAATGAAGAGTGTATCATTTAACTTCCCTCCATTTGTATAGGCTCTGTTATTTCTCTTCCTTTTATTGCTTTCAAGTTGTATTACACTGTGGTTTGATAAGTTGTAAGCATTTCTTTCTTTACTTATTCTTCCTGAGGTTTTTATTTTTAGCTTATAATGAAATAAGTTTTAGATAAGGTTCCATTTATTGCTCAGAAAAACTATAGTCTCTGTTTATATAAATTAAATTATACAAATATGCTAAATATAGGTACCCGTAGTATAATTTAATAATATTTTGATATTTTGTGATGATCTTAGTTTAGAAGACACATTTAAATACATTAATAGGGTGCTGAATTTCCAGACTATTACTGTGTCTATGTGATATTTTAGGATTTTTATGATCTGATTGTGAAATTAGAAACTCTAGATTTTGGTGAATAAATGTTCATATATGAACAAGATGAGTTTTCTTTTAATTAATATTTATTTATCCTCTACTTCTTATGGCTAGTTTTGATTTTAGATATAATTTCTTAGATATATGAATCACTACATTATCATGATATGGCTACTGTTATTTTTGTCAAATTAATTTTCATTCTTTTAGGTCTGTACACTTTTGTGTGCTGACTATATCAGGGATACAATCAATAGATCTTGTTTATTGATTTTGGGCTTTGCTGTTTTATTGCTGATAGGAGACCACATTTAACATTATTGAGTGCGCTTTTCTATTCACTATATTTTTGAAAGTTGATCTTCTGCTTCATTGGCTTATTGGAGTTGATTTCCCTCCTTCACTGTTAGTAAAATGAATTTGCTATGTTTCTGTGTTGCTACATGACTGACTTTTTTCTGTTATTTGTCAATGTGGTTCTCTCGCACAATGTATATCCTTTCCTATGCTATCACAGATATCTTTCTTTTTCATTTGCATATTTTAAACTATTTCCTCTAGTACTGCCCTGGTTTTCATAAATTGCCTTAATTGTGTTTCATTGGAAATATTCTTAATTCTCCATTAATTATCAGAAACTAACTTGTGAATCTAGAAATCTTGGTGGGCAGCTATTTGCTTTCAAATCTGAAAACATATCATCCCCTGATTTCTTATCTTATTAGACTGATTATGAAAGATCTGATGTTATTCTGACCTGTCTGTCTTCATGTGTGAACAGAACTTTTTCTTTTAAGCATTTAGTGTTGTTTCTTTGCTTTATCTTTGGTATCCTGACTATGATATAACCTTCGAGGCTATATTTGGTGTTTTAATTGCATCTTGTGTTTGAATGCTCCTTTAGTCCTTTTTTGAAATATTTTTAACTAGTCTCATTAAATCAGTTATATTTACCTTTAGAGTCTGTGCTAGTTTTAATATAATTGTCCCTCATATGCTCATAAAGAGTGGCACTATTAGGAGGTGTGGCCTCATTAGAATGGTTATCTTTTTGTTAGAGGAAATGTGATTGTTGAGAGAGGTTGCTCATTCTTTTCTTGTCTACTCAGACTACCAAAATAATCACACAAAAACTATATTATTCACAATAATGTTTGGACAGTGGCTTAAGTATATTTCTGGCTAACTATTATATTTTAAATTAACCCATTTCTATTAACCTGTGCATCATCATATATCTGTGGCTTACCAGCAACTTTCCTGTACATCTGTCTCCTATGGGCAGCTATATGGCTTCTCTCTGACCCGGCCTACTCTCTCTACATATCTTTTTAAGCCCTGCTTTACTCTGTTAAGCCATTGGCCAAAAGCAGCTTCTATATTAACCAATAGCAATAAACCATATTCACAGAATACATCACCTCTTCTTTACTGTCTACATAAAAAGGAAGATTTTAATTTGAACATAGCAGGATTACATATAACAAAACAGGTATCAAAAATAATCACAGTTACAACATTAATAGCTACTTTATGTTTTACCACAACTAAGGAAAACTACATTTATAGCTATCTACTTTTCAACTCCATCAAAGACTACAGAAGGTTATAACACTACCAAAGATATCATGAAGTGCATTGTAAGCAATTTCCAAAACTCTAAAATTGACAGAGACATCTCGCTGCTTGGACTGTCACCCAAAGTTCTTCTATAACATTGCAGTCACCCATCTTCAGACTACTGGCCCGTGCTATCTAGCAGACTTTTCACGAAGCAGGAAATTTCAAAGAAAGTTCTACTTATATTGGCAGTTTGTCAGTCACTTTTTCTGTGTCTTGCAGAATGTCTTGTAGACTCTTTCAAGAATCAGGGACCCCAAAGGGCTGTCTCATCTTCTTTAGGCAGATAAAACCATCATTTTTCTTTGGGTCCCATAAGTCAAGTCAAACAGTTTAGGCAAGAGCATTTTCTTGCCTAAATGATGAATGAACTCCACAATGAGCCTTTTCAATGCCCATCATCCTTTTGAAGAAGATTGGTGCTTCCAGGAGTAGATGTGTCTCACTGTCATGAAAAGTCCTAAGTTCTTAAAACATTTTCAATGCCATATTCTGAAGGTCTCTGAAAGGTTTGAATAATACCTAACTTAAATACTTTTTGTGTATCTAGAAAACCTAACTAATATGACTACAAGCTTAACTGTTATAAAAGAATATCTATTAACCTATTTTTCTTAATTATATATTACATTTTAAATGAGCTGCACAAACACAACACCTTAGTCAAGAGCAGAAATTTATATATGTATATCTATCACAAAATTGATCTTAAATATCTATTAATAAACAAAGATCCATACCAATGCAAAGTATTGACTTCTATATTCCCCTTTAACTGAAAACAAACATTTGTAAACAATCATTTAGAGTATTTGACCATATTTCACTCCAAACTGCTTACTGCTTTTTGTTGGGTGTAGCAATTATTAGGGGTGTTTATGGTGATGTTTTGGGGATCTTGGCCATAAAACCACATTATTCTGGAAGGAATCCACAGGTTCTCATTCTGTTTGGAAACAAAGGAAGAACCTCTTTTTCAAAGAAACAAATTCTTAGACTCAAATTTTGAAGTCAATATACATTTAAAATATATCTGTTTTTTAGCTTACAAGCCCAAATAATGAATTGTCCCTCTGTACTTAGCTCATTCACAGTAAAAAATTCAAAAAATGCAATAGTATATATAATCCAGACTCTCTGTTTTTATTCCATCTTTACATGGCTCATTTTTCTTTATTTCTTTAATCTATAACTTTCTGTACTCTGTCTCTTTAAGAGTTTATTTTATTAAAAAATTACTTTTTATAACTCTCGATACTTTTTACTTTCTCTTCCAAGCCTACATACATTTTTTTAAACACTGTGTCTTCTTTATATTTTTTTATGTCAGAATCTGTCCTATTGCTTTTCTGAAACTCTTTTCTGACCTGGATCACTTCCTAAAATGTTTAGTCCAGCATGTCTAGGATTAAGTCTACTTTGCCTTTTGACTCTGCTCAGTTCAACATGGCAGAGGCCTGTTCACCACCTGTTTTGGTATTTTAGGGTGGGAGCCATCCTCACCACCTAAACTCTGATTAGCACAATGAAGCATATAAACCCCTTTTATGTAAATAAAAGCTTAATCTGCCATGCAGCACACTGCACAATCTGGAAATATCTCTGTGTATGGCAATGGGGATCCATTATGCTCTTCTCTGCTTGTGATCTTCTAGCAGACCTGATCTTGCTCCCTGCACAGGTGGGTAATGCTGAGCCATGTGCATGGTATCAGCTACTTTCCTCCTGACCCTGAGTGGGCACATAAGCATCTGGACCCAAAGTGGATGGCAGGCATCAACCACCAAAAAGAACCAGAGCTATTCCTATAACTAGCACAAACCATGATGCTTTCCATTAAAGAAACCTCACAGTTCTTGCTACTAAAGCTGAGTCAGAAAACCTCTTAAAGGAGTTATGTCTCTGCATGTCATCAGCAAACACAGCAAGAAGCTTTGTTAAACTCTATTTTTTTGTGTGTGCATGTATCTAGAATTCCTTCCAAAACTCTCTCAGATTTTAAGTGGATTTAGTTGGCCACCTTGCTGAAAATATATTATCTGTAATAGCATTTGGCCAATAGCTTAAATGTATTTCTTGCTAACTCTTATATCTTAAATTAACCCATTTCTATTAACCTCTATATTGCCAGGTGCTGTGGCTTATGGGCAAGGTTCTGGTGCATCTGTCTCTTGCTGGTGCTACATGGCTTCTCTCTGACTCTGACTATAACTCTACATATCCTTTTTGGCCTGGCTTTATTTTGTAAAGTCATTGGCTGAATGCAGCTTCTTGATTAACCAATGTCAGTAAAACATATTCACAGCATACATCACCTACTAAATCATGTGATAATGTGAGGGCAACCTTTGGGGTTTCCTATACTTAGGATACCATC
The DNA here is from genome assembly GCA_001685075.1 of Bramus lutescens. Classification (NCBI taxonomy): domain Eukaryota; kingdom Metazoa; phylum Chordata; class Mammalia; order Rodentia; family Cricetidae; genus Bramus; species Bramus lutescens. The sequence continues at coordinate 29,275 of LOEQ01008586.1, read as the reverse complement.
TTGTGCCTCAGTCAACTTCTTATTGCCTGAAAGAGGTAGGACTCTCAGATACTTCTCTAACCCCATATCTGACTATGTGTCACCATGTCCCACCGTGATGATAATGGATTACATTTCTGAAATATAGGTGAGATACCCTAATTAATTCATTTTCCTTAATAAGAATTGCAGTGGTCATGGTGTCTCTTCACAACAAAAGAAACCCTAACTAAGACAGAAGTTGGTACCAGGAATGGCCTTGACTATATTTTGGCATGAATAATACAGAATTTTGTACTTTGGGTTAGGAAAGCAGTGGAATTCCTTAAGCACCACTTAATGGGTCATACATGCTAACAGGCATATGAAGGGCTATGGTGATGAAGGTAATTTAATTAATTATGGAAACCTTGCTCAAGATATTTCAGAGAAGAAGAATATAAATATGTGGCCTAGAGATCATTCTTGTGATATTTCAGTGAAGAATGTTGCTATGTTTTACACCCTTGTCCAAATATTTTGCCTGAGGCTAAAGGGAAGATATTTGGATTAACTCCAGGGATGGAAGAAATCCCAAAACAATGTAGTACAGACTTCAATGCGTGATTATTAGTGGTAACTCTAATGAAGATTTATAATAAAAATGGTCAAGATGAAGATATAAAAATAAGAAAAATGCAAAATGTGCAAACTGAGAAAAAGGCACCAGGAAGTGTAATAGGACTAAGTCCTGTGTTCAAGGAGTTAAAAAGATTAAGATATCTTCAGAGCAAGATCACACTGAGCTAAGTTTCCAACTTGTGAAAATAAATTAAAGTTTAGACTCCTGTGTGGTGATACACCTTCTGAGACATGGCATGTCTTTTTATATATTTCCAGAATCTTTGATGGAGATGAAGAATAGATAGTTATACTTATATTTTTCCTTAGTTATAATAAAAGATAAAGAAGATATAAATATTGTAACTATAATTCTTGGTTGATAACTCTTTTGTTGTATGTAATCTTGCTATGTTAAAGTTAAAACCTTCCTTTTTATTTAGACAGAAAAGGGGAGGCTATAAGAAATTCCACTCTGTATGCTATGAATACCATTGATGAATAAAGAAGCTGCTTTAGTCCTATTGCAATGCAGAATAGGGCAAGACAGGAATTCCAAGCAGATAGAGGAGGAGAGAGTAGGTGGAGTCAAAATGAAGCCATGGAGATGCCACAAGAGACAGACACCTGTTGCTGGACAGCATTTTTGTAGGCTACAGCCATATGGAAATATGCAAAATAATAGAAATGGGTTCACTCAAGATGTAAGAACTAGCTCTAAATATGTTTAATGTATTGGCCAAATAGTATTGCAAATTATATAGTTTCTGTGTGATTACTTGGGTCTGGGTAGTGAGGAAACTAACAAGTTGTCTCTGCCTACAAATTGGCATGCAAACATGTGCCAGTTTAATCCACATAAAACCTAAGGGAGCTGGAAAGGAATTATAGGCACACACAACCAAAAAAAATTTTTTTTCAGATGGGCTCTGTTTGCTCTCAGTGAACAGGCATCCAGAGTTCCTTTAAGAGAGGTCTTCCCGATTCAGCATTAGCAGCAAAAACAAAAAAAAAATAGAAACAAACAACAACAACAAAAACAAAAACACAGCTTCTTTAAGAAACAGCAACTTCCAACTTCCTGGTTTATGCTAGTTGCTAGAACAGCTCTGGCTCTTTCAGGAGGCCAAGCACTTGAATGGGTTTTATGGGCCTGGGTGATTGTTTGCCCACTCAGGGCTAGGAGGAAAGTACCTAAAAGCATACCTACCACTCAGCACCCTGGCCTGAGAAAGTTGCTGGATAGAGACTGCTAGGTGTATACAGATAGGAGAGCATGTCAGACTCCTGCTACCCCACACAGAGATATTTCCAAACTGTTCACTGTGCTGCATGGAATATTTAGCTTTTACTCAGATAAAAAGGGGTTTATATGATGTATGGTGCTACCCAGAGTGGAGGTTGTGAGTACAACTCCCACCTGGCAGACAGAGACAGTGAATATCCCTCCAAAGTGTTGGACTGGACAGACCAACAGACAGGGTGAAACAAAAAGAGTGATTGATGTCAAAATGATTACAGATATGTAATAAAGAGATTCAGAGAGAAATAAACATCTAAATGGGTCATACTGTGTTAAAAGATGTATGTAGGTTAGGGAGAGGAAGGAAAAGATCATTTTTCAAAAATGTAAATTGTTTTAAAGAAAAAAACAAGTCTTTAAAGAGAGAGTACACACAGTCATAGATTAAAAGAATAAAAAGCCATGTAATTATGGAATTGCACTAAAAGTATGAACTGTGTATACTATTGTGCTTTCTCTGAATTTTTGACTGTGAAGAAGCTAATTACAGAGAAAAACTTTATTGAACAGGATGCAAAGCTAAATCAATATATATGTATATATCTATTTTAAAGGTATCTTTATTTCAAAATTTGGGTCTAAGGATATGCTGTTTCAGAAAAGAGGTACTGCTTTTGTTTCTACAAAGAATGAGAACCTGTGGATTCCTTTCAGACTAATGTGGTTTGGTGGACCATGACACCCTGAAAGTCTTTGCAAACCTCAAAATTATTTCATCCAAGAAAATCAGAAAGCAGTTTGGAGAGAATTGCACCAACATTTCAAATATTGTTGGCCAATGCTTGGTTATATTTAAAGAATTATATGAAATAGAGATGATTGCTTTGCATTTGTGTGCATCTAGGTTTATTAACACAAATTTAAGGACAATTTTGTTTATTATATTTTCACTCTTGGTTAAGGAATTGTGTTTGTGTAGTTTATTTATAAATGTAGTGTATAATTAATAAATACAGGTTAATAGTCATCTATAATAGTCAAGTTTGTAATCATGTTAGATATTCTACAGATACAGATATATATTTTAGTTGAATGTATCAGTTTCAAAACCTATGAATTATTTAAAATGTTTAAAAAATTAGCACTTTTCTCGACAATGACACACATCTGCTCCTGGCAGCACCAATCTACCTCAAGAGGATGATGGCCATCGAAGAGTCTCCTTATGAAGTTTGTTAGCCATTTGGTCAAGAAACTGTTCTTACCTGGACTGCTTGATGGTACGCTGTATGAACTGAACATGTAGTACCCACAGAAAAAATGACTGCTGAACTTGCCTAAAGGTGAGACCATCCCTTGAGGTTACTGCTTCATGAAAGAGTCTGCAAGACATTCTGCAGGATATAGAAGAAAGCACCTGATGGGCTTGGACATTATGAGGCAGAGCAGATCTTCAAATTTCCTGGTTCATGGAAAATATCTGCTTGATACTATTGGCTATTAGGCTGAAGATGGGGACCCCAAAGTTATAGGAGAACTTTGAGTGATGGTTCAGGCAGGGAAATGTCTCTGTTAATTCTATAGTTTTGGAAGTTGCTTACAATACACTTCTTGTTTAATTAAATGATATTATATCCTTCTGGAATCTTTAGGATGAAGTTGAAGAATAGATCATTTTAATTATAGTTTTCTTTAGTTATGACAAAAATAAAAGTAAATATAAATGTTGTAACTATAATTTTTGATTGATAACTATTTTTGTATGTAATGTTGCTATGTTAATGTTAAAACTTTCATTTTTATTGAGACAGAAAATGGGAGGTGATGTGGGATTCCCCTCTGTATACTGTGAGTACCATTGGTTAATAAAGAAGATACTTGGGCCTCTTCCAGCACAGAATAGGGCAAGGTAGGAATTCCAAGCAGATAGAGGAGGAGAAAGTAGGCAGAATCAAGGAGAAACCATGTAGCCACCATTGTAGACAGATGCTAGATGCCAGATGGAACCTTACCAGTAAGCCACAACCACATGGAGATACAGAGAATAATAAAAATTGGTTAATTTAACATGTAAGAGCTAGCTAGAAATACACTTAAGTTATTGGCCAAATATATATATTGCAAATAATATAGTTTCTGTGTAATTATTCCCGTCTGGGCAGCCAGGAAATGAATGAGCACCCTCCACCTACAGAAAAGTACATGGGATAAGGTGAAAAGGAAGGACCAAAATACACTGAATAAGCAGCATAAAGGAAGACTGTGGATTCATGGGTATGACAATAACACAAGCATGTAGCACTGCCCAGGATAGGAACAACTTGAGAACTACCATAAATGGGCTTCCCATGCATACTTAAGCATTCCTAGTGCATAAATGATGATGATATTCTGGAACATACCTTTAATCCCATTACTCAAAGGCTGAGGTTGGTGAATCTCTGAGTTGGAGGTCAGCCTGGTCAAGGCATGCAGTTTGAGGACAATCAAGCTTAGGCCATAAAGGACAAAAAGTTGGTGAAGATGTAACTGAGTATGGGACATGTTCCAATCAAAGTAAGCAGCCAAAATTGGCAATGCTGGCAATGTGGTTCCGGTTCTTAAATTAAGGATACATGAAACAGGTTATGGAATTTCTCTCTGTACTTAAACAAAGCAGTTGAGGCAAGGCATGTGTAAGGGGTGTCACTGAATAGAAGCCTAGATGGGCCATTTCACTTTGTTTAGCTATGAAGTAGATGCCTGAATTGCCTTGAAGTGCCAAGATTTGTGGGATGCCTTCTGAGGAAAGTCATGCACAGGAATGGAACTAGACTAACAAAAAGAAGTGTGTTATAGTCAAAAAAAGCTGAATGCAGTATGAGATATGAAGAAAATTTTGACATCAGACATGGAGATGTAAATTTTGGACTTGCACACCTGGTTTTAGGTCTTACTTTGTTCGAATATTTCCTTACTAAGCTCCTAACCCTACATTTTTGTATATTCCATGCATGTATTATAAAACTATTGTTGCAAGTATTCAATCTGCTTTTGTCTTTTGGTTATACGGGGGGGATTACAGTAAAAAGGTTGTTATGAGTTTCAGAAGGCACTTTGGTTTAAATATTTTTGAGACCATAATAGACTATGGGGACTATTGAAATTGTACTAAATACATTCTGTATTATGGTATTGTTAAAAGCTTGTGGGGAAAGGGATTGAAATACTGTGGTTTGAATGTAATTGGTCCCCATAATCTCATAAAGAATGGCACTATTAGGAAGCTTGGCATTGTTGAAGCAGTTGTAGACATGCTGAAGGAAGTGTTTCACTCTAGGGTGGGTTTTTAAGTTTCTTTTGTTCATGCTTTACTCAGTATGACACAGAGACCATTTTCTGCTGCCCACTAGAAGTAGGACTCCCAGCTACTTTTCTAGGACCATATCTGCCTGCTTGCTGTCATGTCTCATCATGATGATAAATGACTAAATGTCTGAAAATGTAAGCTACCTCCTCAAATAAAAGTTTTTTTATAAGAGTTGTCCTGGTCATGGTGTCTCTTCACAGCAATAGAAATCTTGATTAAGACAGAATGTTTTTCTTCTCCATCTCTTCCAAAAATTTTAATTTTATCTCTTGATCATAACAATGATTGTGTCATATATCACTTCACTAATGTTCATTAATTTTTGTTCTTCAGACATTTCTGAATCTGTTCTTATATCAGTTCTGTTCTCCTTTCTTAAAATTCAACTATATGTAATGTTATATATTAATGTTTTTGATAATTTTTTTATTTGACTGATTATTATCTTGATTTTTTAGAACTTTTTTCTTCAGTGTTTTTAAGATTTTTTTCTATCATTGTTTGAAATTTTCATCCTAATTAGTTTTGGGGATGGTCCTGACTAAGTTCATAATTGATTTTCAAAGGTTATCCTTCTGCTTTTATGATTGTTATAACCTGATTGTTTTATAGAGTATAATTTTTATTCTTCTCTTATATTTTAGCTACCTCAGTGATTTAATTTCCCAATACTCTGTAGTTGTAATGTTGGAACTATGTCAGTTTGGGTTGTAAACTTATAGTGTGTATAATATATATGCATATGCATATTATATATGCTTGTATATGTTAGATACCTCTTCTAGGTTTGTCTTTCCCTCTTACCCTAGTATGTTTGACTAATTTGTTTTGTAGAGTCCTCTGAAGAGTTATCTTCACTATGAATACTATTTCTTTCTTCTAGTTGTGGGAAAGCCATCAGTAGTGCCTCCTACTAATTTAGCAGCATTCTAAGCTGTCACAATCTACGTAGAGAATTTATATATTTTAAAAGTCATTTGTGTTCCCATTAAGGTAAATGGTACTCACTACAGTCAATTCTACATACCAGATACAGCACAATAATTAAAAATTAACAACCAATTTTCAAATTAAGAATTATATTTTTTTTTAAAAAAGAGAAATGGTAGTAACACTAAGTAGAGAGTCCAAAGATTCCCCCATACACCATTGGGAAATGTATTAGTTCAGTTTCATTTGCACTGAAAAATAACATGATCAATAGTAACTCAGTTTATGTATTATATTTACATTTCCAATATAGGAGGAGGTCGCTTATTTGTCCTGTCTGCCTGGAAACAAAATAACCAAACAGAAACTATATTATTTAAAACAGTGCTTGGCCTATTAGCTCTTGCTTATTTGCTAAATCTTAAATATCAATTTAACCCATTTCTATTAATCTGTGTAGTGCCATGTGGCAGTGGCTTACTGGCAATGTTCTGACGTCTGTCTCTGGCAGGGCTACATGGCTTCTCTCTGACTCTGTCCTTCTTTCTCCCAGCATTCTGTTTAGTTTTTTTTCCATATATCTCTGTTCGCCTAAAGCTCTGCTATAGGCCCTAAGCAGGTTTTTATTCATTAATGGTAATCACAACATACAGAGGGAAATTCCATATCACCTCCCCTTCTCTGTTTAAATAGAAAAAAGGAAGGTAAAATTGCATATAACAAAACAGGTATCAAGAAAGAATTACAGTTACAATATTTATATCTGCTTTATCTTTTATCATAACTAAGAAAAACTATAACTTTAACTATAAATTCTTCAACTCCATCGAAGACTCTAGAAGGATAAAATATTACCTAAGTAAACAGGAGCGGCATTGTAAGTAACTTCTAAATCTCTAGAATTGACAGAGACATCTTGCTGCCTGGAGAGTCACCCAATGTTGTTCTGTACCATTGGGGTATTCCTCTTCCACCTACAGGCCTATAGTATATGACATACTTTTTTTTAATGAAGCAGGAAATTTCAAAGACAGTTCTGCCTATATTGGCAGCTTGCCAGTCACTTTCTTCTGTGTCCTGCAGAATGTCTACAGACTCTTTTGTGAATCAGGAACCCAGAAAGATCATTTCTCCTTTACACAAGTTCAGCAGTCATTTCTCTGTGGGTCCTGAATGTTCAGTTCATCAAGCAATCCAGGTAAGAACAGTTTCTTACCCAAATGGCTAACACACACCATAAGAAGCATCTTTGATGCCCATCTTTCTCTTGAAATAATTGGTGCTGCCAGGAGCAGATGTGTCTCACTGTCCTAAAAAGTCCTAAGTTCTTAAACATTTTAAATGCCATACTTTGTAGTCTTTGAAAGGTTTGAAGAATGCCTATCCATCAGAAATACATCTCTGTACATCTAGAAAATCTAACTAGCATAAATACAAGCTTGATGATTATCTGTTATCTTATATTTCTTAATTATACAGTATATTTTAAAATGAACTGCACAATTACAATACATTAATTAAGAGAAAAATATACATATAACAAAATTGACTTTAAATTTGCATCAATTAACCAAGATCCATACCAAGGCAAAGTATCCATCTTTATAGCATATCTCCCTTTAAATGTAAATAAACATTTATAGACAATATTTGGGAATAAGGGTGCAATTCTGTTCAAAATCCTTCTTGCTTTTTATTTGGAGAAAAAAATTTTGAGTGTTGTTCAATGTAACCCTTTAGGGGGTTTTGGTCCATCCAACCACTCTAATATGGAAAGATTCCACAGGTTCTCATCCTCTGTGGAAACAAAAGAAGAACCTCCTTTCCAAATCAACATATCCTTAGATCCATATTTTGAAATCAAGATACCTTTAAAATATATATGTTTGTTAAGCTTAGCAGCCCATACAATGAAATATCTCTCTGTATTTAGTTCCTTTGCAGTCAAAAATTTTAAAGAAGACATAATAATATACATAATCTAGATTCTCTGTGAATTTTCCATCTTTACGCAGCTTATTTTTCTTCACTCCTTTATGACTGTTTGTACTCTGTGTCTTTAAAAACTTATTTAAAAATATTTACATATTTTAATAACTCTCTATACTCTTTTTCTTCTCTCTCCCAAGCCTATGTACATTTATTTAACATTGTGACCCATTTAGAGGTCTTTTATGCCTGAATATGTACTATTGCAAATCTGTAATCTTTACTGTCTAGGAGTGCTTCTCAAAATGCTGGGCACTTTTTCAAAATTTAAGCTGTGGCACAACTACCATATATACAGTACTTCCTGCTTGGCTTGCCCCATCCATCCCAGCATGGCAGAGCTGTTTGCTGCCTCTGTGAGCCATGCCCACAGCCTAATTGTCAGGCACACAGCCAGTCCATGTTACCATTAAGCATGCTACAGTAGTATGCTCACAAAACCCAATCAAATGCTTTATAGTCAGACCTCCTGCCTGAAAGAGCCAGAGGTGGTGATGGCAGCAGGGCACAGAAAGCTGGCATTTCATAATAGTGTGGCTATTTTCTTGCTACAGATGAATCAGGAAAACCTTTCTTAAAGGAGTTGCAGCAAGCTGCCAGCTGGAAGAAAAATGTGACTAAACATTTTTGGTGTGTGTCTAGAATTTCTTTTCAAGCCCTCTCAGATTTTACATGGATTCAGTCCACCACATTGATGTGCCAATTTATAGGAGGAGGCCACTTCTTCGTCCTAGACTCCCAGAACTGAAATAGCCCCACAGAAATTGTACTAAATAAATTATTGTTTAGCCCATTAGCTCTAGCTTCTTATTGGCTAACTCTTACGTATTAATTCAAGACTCATATTGAAGGATATGATGGCAGCAAGTCACATAGGAGAACATCGCAAATCATGAATGAACTCTACTTACTGGACTGCTGTCCATAGCTTACTTAGTTTGGCTTGTTATTCATGCCATGCCCATAAATTCAGACATGCTATCATCCACAGTTGAATGAACACTACTGTACCAATCATCAGTCAAACAAACAGACAAACAAACACTGCCACCATGGCCATGCACAAAGATAATTCTGATTGAGGCAAGTCTTCAAATGGGGTTTCCTTTTCCTAAGTAATTTTAGTTTGTTCAAGTTGACAAAAAAATCCTAAAACAATATGGTTCTTCTCTCCCCTGAGATTATCATTTGTGTCATTTGTATCAGTGTAGGGAGAACAGAATTTGGAAAAGTTAATTCACAACCCCCTTCAAAATGAGAAGGACTTCTTTAACTAGAGGATTTTTATTTTACCAAAATCTCTTGTACTATTTTTAAGGTATGTTCCTTCCCCAAGCACACAAACACATATTTACTTCCTAGCATGTTGTTGGTTAGACTCTAATAAGTGAGAAATCAGAATTTCCACAGAATGCTGACTCAGATTTAAGAGTCAATAATAAATAATATTTTAAATTATGAAACAGGATTGGCAGAAGAAGTTACATAGAGAAATGATCACTATTTAGCTCTAGAGGATTCGAAGATTTAAATGCCAAATTAAGAAGATGTACTACAAAAATAACACAGAAAGAAGATCAAACAAAGTCAAAATAATACTGAAACATGACAGAAGTTGTGTGTCCCTGTCTTCGTAAACATGGGCAATGACCTGTTCAACCTTTCTCTGGTGACTGGAGAGCATGGCTATATCAAGCATGATCTATTTAATTCACATACTAATGTGCCTTTGCAGTTCTTGCAGTAGGTAATATTGTATTTGATTCATCTTTTTCACTTAATGGTATTTTTAAAGAACTACCTCCATGCATGCACATGTATGGGTGTTTTACATCTTACCCATGTGATCAAATTATTTTGCTTTCTTGTTCATCCCTGCTTGGCTGCTGGCTTTCTTTCCATTTCTGTGATCTATTTACTTTCTAAGAAAGGTTCCTACTCATATCATTAGCTATCCTGGAAAGTCATTTCACTGGATCAGTGAATAATTCTCCCTAGACAAGATATATATTGAAACCCAACCAGGAAAAACATTCCACATTTAATTTTAAAAGAAGTCATTTCTTTCAGAAAAAAATCTAACTTTCATATAATAATTTCTATTTTCTTGATTTTTTATATATTTTGACTTAGTAATACTGAATAGAAACCTGGGAAACTTTTCATCCTAAGCAAGAAAACCTGACATTTTTAGTAAATATACAATGGATTAAAGTCCATTATCTTTCCTCAATATTCTCATGCATTATTAATCTGAATGAGATAATAAAAGCATCAGATGGACATGGACACTTATCCTTCTACATACAGAATTAGGCAAGTTCAATTATTAAGTCACTGAAATATCTCCATAAAACAAAAGGCTCAAATATATAGGAAGCACCATTTCAAAGTACAAAGTCATAAATAAATCATCTTAGTCTTTCTCTGAATTAATTTTCATCCTTTAGAAACTGAGATTTTATATCTTTTTATTAAATTAAATCTTATGATTTTTTTAATTTTAAAGGAACAATGGGCATGATTCCATTTTTTATATTTTATTTATTTTCCCTTTTTTAATTTATTATTATTATTATTATTAAAAAGTTCCACCTCCTCCCCTCCTCCCAATTCCCTTCCCCTCCCCTTTCTTTATTATTATTAAAAAATTCCACGTACTCCCATTTTCCTCCCCCTCTTCCCATACCCCCTCCCTTTCCAGTCCAAAGAGCAGTCAGGGTTTCCTGCCCTGTGGGAAGTCCAAAGACCCTCTCCCCTCCACGAGGTCTAGAAAGGTGAGCATCCATACAGATTAGGCTCCCACACAGCCAGTACATGCAGTAGAATCAAAACCCAGTCCCATTGTCCTTGGATTCTCAGTCAGCCCTCATTGTCAGCCACATTCAGACAGTCCGGTTAGATTACATGCTCCTTAAGTCCCAGTCCAGCTGGCCTTGATGAGCTCCCATTAGATCAGCCCCACCTTCTCAGTGGGTGGGCACACCCCTCAGGGTCCTGACTTCCTTACATATTATTTCCCTCCTTCAACTCATCATTTGGACCTTGGGAGCTCAGTCCAATGCTCCATTGTGGTTCTCTGTCTCTATCTCCATCCATGGCCAGTTGAAGCTTTTGTGCTGATATGCAAGATATTCATCAGTGTGGCTATAGGATAGGGTCAGTTGAGGCACCCAAATCACAGCTGCTCAAGGAACAATCTAGGGCCAACTCCTTGGACAACTGGGTTCCACTCTAGAGTCAAGACTCTTGCCAACCCTAAAATGGGTCCCTTAATAAAGATATCTACTTCACTGCTCCCAATACCACACTTCCTCCATCCCAACCATCCCAATCCCCGAAGCTCTCCCCATCCTCCCCTTCTCACTTCTCTCTACCCATCTCCCCTTAACCCCATACCACCCCACCCCCAAGCTCCAAATTTTTGCCTGGCAATCTTGTCTACTCCGATATCCAGGAGGATAACTGTGTGTTTTTCTTTGGGTTCACCTTCCTATTTAGCTTCTCTAGG
>LOEQ01008586.1:0-10214 GCA_001685075.1 Bramus lutescens | reverse complement strand
TAGATAGATAGATAGATAGATAGATAGATAGATAGATAGATAGATAGAGTACATGTGTTTTTCCATCTGTTTTTTATGGCACCCAAGGCCACACACAAAGTGGTCCAGCATCTTAAATGCCATTGGCTAAAAGAGTTCCCCCAGAACTCTGTCTTCCATCACCAAATATCCGACTTGTTGATTTTGACACTATTTCTTTCCAAAAATAATAGAGATGGATGATATTTCTCAAAAAATATTAGGTTAATTTATACATTTTATTCAGAATAGATAAAATATTCTCAGAAAATGTCTAGTTACTAATCTATTTACTATGAAATATATTTAATTACATAGCAAAAAAACCTAACAAATAGAAACACAGTTGTTAATCAACTGAGATTAACACAAAGCTCTTACTGACACACTATCTGATAAACCCAACCTGATTATAAGAGTCTTTAAATACAGAAGTGGGAGGCAGAAGATAGCACAAAACTATGAAATATTAGGAAAGCCTCCAGAAAGAAAGAATTATTGCTAATTCACTGAGGTAGAAATACCATGTTATCCTGTAGAAATATATTCTAGACATCTGAGCCCTGTAATTGTATGGTGATGGTAATGCTGACATTTAAGAGAAATTTAAGAGGAGTCTTCAAATTCTGCAGAAATCCAGGGAATCACACATAGCTTTTCCCTGGGCTATTCCTATGGATTTTCTCTACAAGTCCATAGGTCTTTTCTTAAAAACCCTTGGTTGGCATTTTCAACATTAGAATGGGAAGAGATGACATCTTGTTCAAGTGCACATTATAAAAGTGATTTTTAACTTTGGAGGTTAAAGTCTATACTAAGATGGGGTTAGCCTAGTCAACCAACTAGTCAGTACACACATTCTAAGGTGACTAGTTTTTACACAGACTGTGCAAGCACAGAAGTGGATAAGAGATTGGTATTGTAAGTCTAATCTGGAACATCTCCCCATAGATCAAATATAATTTTATATGTAGAAGAGATAGTGTGCTAAGGGTTATTTGATGATAGCAAGAACAATTTCTTCAAGCCTACATTTCGCAGGAAGTTAGATGTAAACATTCTCTAATAATTTTCCTAGATTAGTGACCCTAGAAAGGGCGTATCACCTTCGCTGTAAAACAATGAAGAGTGCAGATTTCCTGATATGAAGTAGTGTATGCAATGGAGTACTACATAGCAGAAAAAAATAATGATGTCTTGAAATTTGCAGGCAAATGGATGGAGATAGAAAATATCATTTTGAGTGAGGTAACCTAGACCCCCAAAAACAATTATCATATGTACTCACTCATAAGTGGTTTTCCAACATAAAGCAAAGAAAACCAGCCCACAATTCACAATCTAGAGAACCTAGACAACAATGAGGACACTAAGAGAGGCATACATGGATCTAATCTATATGGAAAGTAGAAGAAGACAAGATCTCCTGTGTAAATTGGGAGCATGGGGACCTTGGAAGAGAGTTGAAGGAGTGGGGAGAGGCAGGGAAGACAGCAAAGAAAAATATAGATAGAGCTCAATAAAAATAAATATATATATTGATGTGGTGTATGCTAAATTGGCCAATGGATGCTCAATACAAATAGCAGTGAAGGCTCTATGCATTGTAGATCTTCTTTTGTGCAAATCAGTGATAAAGCTTAATTTATAATCAGTTATAAACAGCAATTACAATTGTAGAATAGACTAAATATAAAAATATTCTGTAATAAATGTTATATCCTAACCTTTTGTGCACTCTATTATTCTGCTTTGCTTATAGTGTTTAATGAAGAGATTCTCCTAAAGCATTATTATCTGCCTGACTTTATTGTATTAATAATAACTAATAAATAGGTTGCAGAAAACTATTAATACAGATCTTATTTAGATCTGATAACAACAGCATATTATTAGCAAAATCTTTGTTGAAACTGAGCCTTTTTGTACCCCAGAACAAAAGATATTGATTAACAAATGATGAATGCTAAGAAGATAAAAAAGAACAAAAGGCCAGCCTAACAGAACTTATCTAGGTTCTTCATATGAAAGGAAAATATTATTTAGATTTGCTTCAGGTTCTCTGGTAAACCAAACTTACTTATCCATACTATTAAGGTCATTTCAATGAAATTCATTAGTTTGTCATGATTTTTCTCCTCTTTAGGGACTCAGTTGTATCTGAATTTTCCTCAGAACATTCTCTGTAAATAGCAAGTTTATTCTTGTAAAGGACATAATGAGAAAAACTAGAATGAATTTGCTCATGTTCCTAGAAATCTCCACTGATTAACATATCAATGAAGATATTTCATACAACTTGACTTTACCCTGTGAAACAATATTTATTCTGCACAATTAAAGGTGAGCTAATATTTGCAAACAGGTAAAATACACCCCCAAAAGAAACCAACTCTTTTGGCCAACTCAGACATTTAAAGAGCTGGATTTGGATGTTTGACCACATAAAACTTGTCAGATTAAGCCAGCTTGCCTGTCAAACTGAACCAGAAATGTCAGAATATTCCTTCAGAGACTTGTTTTACATGTTCAGAACACATTGATATTCAAGCCAGTTAATAAAATAACAGATAGGCTAATTCACACACAACAGCATGGCTAATTAATCCCTTAAGTCAAGTCATTTTAGAGGTAAAAAGGTGTGTGGGTCTTCTCTGCAAACACTTGGCAGAACAGATCATTTTCTAATGGCTTCAGCATGTGGTGAAGGTGTAAACTATGTGTTTGAATATGACTTTTAGACCAGAAAAGAATAAAGCTCATTGCGTACACATGGGCCAGGGCCAGTATGGACCATAAGTTATTTCACTGACCAAAGAGGAGATGTGGGAATAAAGACACAACTCAAAAGACTTTATCCAGAGGGAGTTTTCAGGGGTCCCTCATGAAATCTTGGGTTCACATCCTGAAAAATCACCTGTGTTTATTCTACAAAGAACTTTTACATGAAAACATAAACTGAGGGGAAAATTCATTGCATTCTGTTTCCTGGGTAACAGGAAGAATGATTGTGGTCAAGTCCAAGCCTTTCTATGTCCATCTTCCTATGTATCTTCCTGGTCTGTATGCGTGCTCTACCACAAAGACTAAATTACCACCTCTTTCCCAGGCAACCTTCCAAAATTATAAAGAAGGAGCAGAGCAACATCAGCATATCCTTATTCTTTGTTTAGGATGGTGTCTGTATGTCTCAAAAGGCTAGGTGACTACCTTCTATTTGGCAGGTGCAAACTGTGGCCTGGAATTCTGGCCACTATTTAATGAAGAAATATAGGACTATGTAAATGGCCCTTCAAATATCTGTCACTTTAAAAGAAATACTAATTAGATAGGCATCTAATAAAGGGTGCCTGATTGGTAGGTAGCATCATGAAAATTTGTTCCTGCCCTTCAAACACAAAGTTACTAACAAATCTGTTTGATTGGTTCAGAGCCTAATTGTTTCATGGATTGGTCTATTAATGGATTTTTAATTAATTAACAATCTTTTGAAGAGATAGATTCCAGGGTTAATGTGATAATAGCAGCACAACACAGTAATCTCCGCAAAGGAGCATGAAGAATATCCTGAGTTTAAGGCCAATCTGTGTTACACAGGAAGGTCTAATTCCAAAGTGCAAGCAAAAATGAGATGCCGTTTGCACAGATATTTTCAAGAAACAACCGATTTAGGTTGGTAGCAATGTGAAAGGGAGTTCTAAAAATCTTTATAGTATAGTAAGTTCACATGTTGGTGTCAGGATACATGGACCCAGAATTCAAAGCTACAAAGGTAGTAAAAATGTGTGATGAGTAAATGTGGAGGGAAAGAAAGAAGAGACAATGATTAACATTCAGTGACAGAGGCTTGGTTACAATTTCTGGAGATCTATATAAGCTTGAAACACAATCAGAGAATCTCCTACCATGTACTATTTCTTACAGTTCTTCAAAGAGAAGTTCCTAAAATTTAAATCTTATTCTTCACAAATATCTACAGAAAAAAGAAACAAAACAAACCCAAAACATCACCTGAAAGAAATGATTGGAACTTACAAAATCAGCAATCACTACACTGAAGATTTGCCTGATGCCAACTGAGCAACTGACAAAACAGAATTGAGTAATAAAACCTCTGCTCCCATTGTGTATTAACTAAACTAGCAAGAGTTTTGTCTGCAAAAGCCGGTCATGAGATTAGGTCTATGCACAGGAGCCAGTGAGACCTTGTTCAATACTGAAACTAAACTAACAATAATTTAAACCAATTGACTTCTGTCAATCTATTAGTAATTTGCTTAGACCAACAACATTCTTATTAAAAGATGGTACTGATTGCTTGAAGAGTCTTCTCTGTTGTCTTTTCCTGAATCGAACACACTTAAAATAAAAGGAATGTTTTGGTTTGATAAGATAATGGGAAACATAAAACATACTTAGGCATAATTTTCTCTTCTATTTAAATTAGGGGGTAATGATTAAGCTTCTTTGGAAGTAATATTTGGTGTGCTTGAGTGTGAAAGGGACCTGGGTGGTTTTATGTAAGAATCGTTATAAAACTTAGTTCATTTTTTCCTCTTCTAAGTTAGGGAAATCTCTGCTTGCCAATAAAGATATGCTCTTATTCATAGTATTACCTCAGTGTCCAGGATCATCTTTGACTTTTAGAGCATGACAGCTTCATCAAACTTTTTCAAATTGAAGGTATCTTTTTTTCTTGATTTCAAGAACAGGTCATTCCTTCTGAATTTCCATAGAAGTGAAGCTCTGTGTCACTTAAAGTTCCTAGACTTAGGGTGTTGTGGGATTCCCCTTTGTATGGTATGAATATGTTGTGTTGCCATTGGCTTTTTTAACCAATGACTTAATATAGTAAAGCCAGGTGAGAAATCCAAACATAGATATATAGAGAATAGTCAGAGTCAAGGAGATGCCATGTAGCTGCCAAAGAAGAAAGATGCCAGCCACCAGCCAGAAACTTACCGGTAGGCTACAGCCTCATGGTGATATGCAGATTAATAGAAAAGGGTTAATTTAAGATGTAAGAGTTAGCTAGAAATATGCATGAGCTATTGGGAAAACAGTGTTGTAATTAATATAATTTCTGTGTGATTATTTGTGTACAGGCAGCAGGGAAACCAAGGAGCAGTTTCTGCAAACCTTTTAAAGTTAACTCTCTTTCTTTTTGATTTTACACACACACACACACATATATATATATATATGCATATTCTAGAATTTTATGTTCTAAACTGAAAATATCATAAAGAATGACATATGATTTTGAGAAAGGATTAGGAATTTTGATATTGTTACTTATTAAGAAGAAATTATATATACATATATATTTAGCACACATATGCATATGCATACACATACAAATATGCATATATATACATATACATATATATATATATATACATATACACACATTCCCACATAGACCCAAATATTCACAAGTGTCCATATACACACAAACATTCATAGGTACACACATACACACATACACACACGTCTTGATCCTCAAATATTCGCTTTGAGCAATAACCTTTGTGGTGGCATTTTGTTTGTACAAACAAAGCTTTCCTGAAAATCAGAGAGTGGAGCTAGCTGCTAGCTAACCATTGAGGTCTGTATAAACAGAAAGTGATGAGAAGAGGTGACAAGGAGGGAGAAGACAGGAACTCAGTATTTTTTTTTTGGTAGGAAGTTGAGCAAGTAAAGTAACTGTGGTTTTGCTCCTTCATCTTTTTAATCTCTCAGCATTTTCCTCAATATCTGAATCTTGGTTTATTATTAAGACCTATTAGAAATTGTACTTCAAATCTGAGTTGAATGTGTATCTGGTGCTGTTTTCCTTAGAGTATATGATCATATTTTAGGGTTCCTGATGCAAGTGTTCTTAGGATTTTAGAATCTCCAGTTATGGGGATTCATTTTATGTGCTAATTAAAGCTAGTATATAACTGTTTGGTAAGTTTCTATATAAGAAGACTTCTTAAATACTTTTTCACTCATGAATTCTTTTGACCATAGAAATGTTTATGATCCTTGGTATAGAGGAATATGAAATATATATATATATATATGCACACACACACATATATATATTATACATACACACACACACACACACACATATATATATATATATATATATCATTTATTGATAGTAAGTCATGAAAACATTCTAAAACATGATTTGGATATATAATTTTTACCATTTTTAAAGATAAAGTAAATCTGAAGATTCCTGCGTGACTGTCCCTATTTCTGTGATGAAATACTCAGTCTAAAGCAACTTAAGAGCAAAAGAAATTATTTTTGGTGACAGTTTGTTTGATACACACAATATTTGGGTGGGTATATTTTTTATTGAAACTCAAGTGAGAAATTCAAACCAGATAATTTAAACAACACTTTTCAAAATTTTTATTATTCTTATGTTTAGGAGTGTTTTCCTTACATGTATATATGTGCACCAGTAGTGTGCCTGGTGTCACCAGAGGTCAGAAGATTATGGTAGATGGAGAGGTATTCTATAATTTGCCATGCTGAGATATGTAGCTTCAGGATGTACCCTCACAGCTAGAGATGATTCAAAGCTTCTGTAGATTTATAAGTTCATATTTTACCTTACCTGTCCTCTACCTCTTCGACATGGATGCTCCTGAGAACCCTCTTTCTAAAATTCAAATTGCTCTTAAGTTAAAATGTAATGGTTCCTGGTACTCGTTAAGCAGGTCAGACAAGGTATTGAGTCCAAATAGTGAATTTCAGTGATCAGAAATAAGAGCCAGGAGGAAAGTCACTCACATAACAACTGAAGTGGAAGCAGTCTGGTAGGACTGAACCTTTACAACTTTGCAAGGCAGAAAAAGCATGGCATTAAATTGTAAGACAATCAATTGTTGTCCAGAAAATTGTAGAATTCATTGAGTGAGGATAAAACTGATAAAGAGTTTGTTTATCATAATATGACTGCTATATTGTAAAGCTCTCAAGATTAACACTTTAGTATTCTAAAATATATTATACTCTGCTAACCTAAATCCTAAGTCACTTCCCACACAGTGAGATGAGCCTATGTCTCTGCTACATACCCATTTACTATAAAATACCCTTGCCCATTAAGATTCTGTTTCTTGATTAATTGTCATGACAGTTCAGCACAGGAATACTATTCATCCCAAGGTGTCTGGAACATTTCAGAAATATTCCAGAAATATTTATTTTCAGAACAACTCCTGGCTAAGTCTTGGGAGATCAACCCTGAGATCTGTGTAATGAGTGATATGATTTTCTTTGTGTAGCAAGTAGTTTGGGTCATGGCGTATGGTTCATGCTGATAATAAAATAATTTTTCACTGCCTATTGTTATTTCTAAGGTGGATAGGCATGGGGTTATTTCCATTTGACAACTCAGAGCACAAGTATGTGTAAATCATGATCATAATTCAGTTATATTTTTCCTTAATTTTAGTATATCAGCTTATCTATGGACTCTGAGGTTTCTTGCCAATCATTGAGCCTAAGACTGTCTTAGGAAAATTCAACATATTGAAGGTCTAGTTGAAAGGTTTAGTCACAGATATAAGTTTATTCCCTGAGACTTCTGTGATTTAAAATTTCTGTGAAATTTCGATGTGTATCCGTCTCTTTTGGCCATAACATTACTTGATATTATTATGCAAATAGATCATCTTCTCAATATGAGGTATTCTGCCAAAGATAGATAGAGTAGAAACACAGACAAAAAAAAAGAATTGTTATTGGGTTTTGTCTTGCATGGGAAAGGGGTGCTCATAGGTATTATGTTCATATATATAAAACAGAAGAAGCTCAATCAAGCTCCTTTATTAAAAAAACAATCCCCATGTTAATTTATTTTTTATAAATGTAAGTAGGTGGTAGTTGTTTTCAAATTTAAAGAGGATCTATTCTGTAACTCACCATAGACTCTGTCTTCTTTAATTGTTTTCTGTCATGTACCTTCATACAGTCCAAATTATGGGATTAACTTATGTACACTTAAAGCTTTTAAATATTGCTTGATGTATGATAAAGTACTTGTCATATGACCTAAAATAAAGCATATCCCACAAATAACTCTTATTGTATAAAAGGGTGGCATTTGCAATCTACTGAAGAGCTGTCAATATGCTCAAGTTACACATGGGTTTTCTGTTTGCTTAACTAGAAAATCATGAACAACTGTCATTTTTCTTTCATCTCCATATTTCTTCAATAATACTATTGATTTATATGTACCATATTGATCCAAAGTTAGGATTATGAACAAAAGCATTAATTAACTGGGAGTTGCACTCCTTCAAGGTTGACCTATTCATAATCTCTGATAAACCTCCTTAGATGATACCAAAATTTTCCAGCAGAACTCTGGTCATGTTAATTCTAAAAAAGAAAAGGATATTGCTACATTTGATTATACAAATTTCCCCACCCTTTGATCTTATTTTTAAGTAGTTCAAATCATGTGTTTACAGGGCTAAGTGGACTTTTTTTATAAAAGTGAGAGGAGATAGGGTGAAGAGAGATAAAAGCAGAGATAGAGAGAGAATAAAAAAGAAAAAAAAGAGTAATCTGTGTGGAATACTTCATACACTGTTGTCTCTCCTGTTCTTTAGAATCCCCACCTCTAAGCTTAGCCAAAAACCCAAAGTGAGAACATGACAAAACATATGACTATCAGAAAGAAACAACAGTTAGGTACATTTTGGAAATTTGTTAAATCTTGACTTATAGTTTCTTAAGAATATTTTCTTTTCCATAAAATTTCTGAAACTATTTTACTGTTGAGACTTTTAGTTCTACCAAAATATCACTTTACTTAGTTATGAATTCAAATGTATAATTTTTATACAAATCACAAAATTCATCCATCATGTCCTAGGTTTTAGGCTCAGAGATATTTGCAGAGTTGAAAAAGATAAAACATGTTTTTCATCTGTTCTTCCTTCCTTCTTTTTCCATCTTTTTTATTTTTATTGAAAATAGATATTTAATACAATACATCCCAAGCAGTTTCTCTTCCCTCTACTCTTTCCAGGCTCCACTTACAATTTCCTCCATATCCACTCTCCCTCCATTTCTTCAGAAAAGAGCAGGTCTCCAATAGAAAACAGCCAAACACATAAAACAAGATAAGACAAAACTAAAGATGTCACACTGAGGTTGGACAAAGTTACCTAACAGGAGGAAATGAGTCCAAGGAGCAAGCAAAAGAGCCAGAGATGACAGGTCCCAATGTTAGGAATCCCACAAAAAAATTAAACAAAAAAGTCATAATGTATTTAAAATGACCTGGTGCAGACCCATGTAGGCCCTTTGCTTGCTCCTTTCATCTCTATGAAACCATTTGAGCCATGATTATTTGGTTCAGTTGCCCATGTTTTCCTGATGTCCTCCATTTCCTTTGACTTCTATAATATTTCCTGCCTCTCTTCAGCAGGATTCTTGATCTCCATGGGGAGGAACCCAAGTGACACTTAAACTTAGACTCTCTTTCAGCATAATATTGGGCAGTGAGTTTCATAATATTGGCCTAAAATAAACACACAGACTCAGGCATAAGTTCACACACATATGTATTCCTGATTTTTTTCAATAATGAAGCCAGAAATACACGCTGGAAAATAAAAAGCACCTTCAAAAAATAGTGCTGGTAAATGTAGAAAATTACAATTTGATCCATATTTATTACCCTGGACAAAACTAATGTCTAAGTTGATCAAAGACCTCAATCTAAAAACAAACACACTGAACTTCATAGTAAAAAAAATGGGGATTAATGACTTGAATGACTCGGCACAGGAGACAAATTTCTGTACAAAACACTGCTTGTTCAGGAACTAAGCTTACCAATTAATAAATTGGACATCAGGAAACTGAATAGCTTCTGTAGAGCAAGAAAAACCATTAATTGGACAAAGAGGCATCATACAGACTAGGAAAAGCATTTCCTCACCTCAGTATTTGATAAATCTCTAATATTCAAAATAGATAATGAACTCAAGGAATTAGCTAGGAAGAGGTCAAGCAATTCGATCAAAATGGAGTATACGCCCTTCCCTCCCTCGGGGCAATGAGCCCCAGCTCAGCCTGTTTGGGCACTGGGACTGGAGTGAGTTCAAGGAGGCGGGAGTCCCTTTGTTTCAATAGCCTGCTGGCAGCAAGGCAGACCCTTTGTCTGCGAG
>LOEQ01008585.1:36643-51445 GCA_001685075.1 Bramus lutescens | reverse complement strand
GCAGGAGCTGGGCCAGACAAAAAGCAGGCCCGCTCCCCTCATTACTACACAAAGGAATAAGAAAATTGACTTAATTTTTAATTAATGTATTTTAAGTGGTAACTTCTTAATAAGTGCTTCCTATATATGCAATACTAATTTTTCTAAATTGCACTTGAAGCACCTTAAAAAAATCCAATTATGTTTTCTAGCTCCCAATAAACAGAAAGTTTTAAATGTGAGATCCAGTAGATGCAATGTCAATAATACTGGTTCTTAGGTAGGACACATAAATATACTTACCTGTTGAAATTCTGGTAATGTAAAATTTATTAGTGGATGTTGCATTTTCTTCAATTTCATTATTTTTTCCTTTTTTAATCATAGAATTCTATTTGTGGAATCAAAATAAGAATTAAAAATTATGTTCAAAGAAGAATGGAGAAGCACTGGAGCATTAGATTCAAATGATATGGTATTTACATTCATAGACTATATAAAAAATGTGAGGTCAGAAGACAGACTCTAAACTACATAAATTGACTAGTTGAAATTGTTCATACCATATTCTAGTTGCAGGCCAACTCTGGAAGGGTACCACTTTGGACCTGTACAGTAAAAAAAATCAATCATTAGCAAAAATAGAAACTTAGCTTGACGATATAGAAGTTCTCAGGGATGACAAGATTCCCACTGAAAAGGGAATAAAACACTCATTTGGTATTAAACACAGACACAGTGGTTCCCATTGGCAGGGTGCTAACTAGCAGTGGTGATAGGTGCCTGGATGAAATGCTGATTTGACAATGCATACTCAGGTTATGAGCATATACCAAACCTTATGGTCCCAGACAGAAATATATTAGATAATGAGTTCTTAAATAAAATTTATGCATTTATGTAAAATAATGACCTCTGATTTTATTGAAAATTCCACAAAATTTGACACCTGAAAATATTTTACCCTTTTAGGAGTAGTGTGCTATCTCACAATAATTGCCACAGTGTTAGGTTCTCCATCAGAATGCTATCCACAGAAGTGCATTGCTCTATCCAAAAGAGATTCATGATTGTGATGTAGGAGGGTCATCTGTCTATGTGTTACTTTCATTGGTTAATAAAGAAACTGCCTTGGCCTTTGATAGGACAGCAGCTTAGATAGGCAGAGTAGACAGAACAGAATGCTGGGAGAAAGAAAGCGAAGTCAGGCAGACGCATGAAGCTCCGGCCGGCCCAAGATGGACATGGGTTAGAACCTTCCCGGTAAGCCACTACTTCATGGTGGTACACAGATTAATAGAAATGGGTTAATCAAGATTAGAGAGTTAGCCAAGACGAGGCTAGATATAATGGGCCAGCAGTGTTTAAATGAATACAATTTGTGTGGTGTTATTTCGGGGTATAAGCTAGCNGATAGGACAGCAGCTTAGATAGGCAGAGTAGACAGAACAGAATGCTGGGAGAAAGAAAGCGAAGTCAGGCAGACGCATGAAGCTCCGGCCGGCCCAAGATGGACATGGGTTAGAACCTTCCCGGTAAGCCACTACTTCATGGTGGTACACAGATTAATAGAAATGGGTTAATCAAGATTAGAGAGTTAGCCAAGACGAGGCTAGATATAATGGGCCAGCAGTGTTTAAATGAATACAATTTGTGTGGTGTTATTTCGGGGTATAAGCTAGCCGTGCGGAAGCCGGGCGGGACGAAAAGCAGGCCTGCTCCCCCTTTGACTACATGACTGACCTTTGATGTGGGAGTCCCCTCTGTGTGCTGTGATTAGTCTTAAAGAATAAAGAAACTGCCTTGGCCTGTTGCTAGAAAAGAACTTAGGTAGGTGGGGAGGACTGGGCTGAATGCTGGGAGAAAGAAGGCAGAGTCAGAGAGATGCTGAAATTTTGCTGGTAGGCCACTACCTCAGGGTGATACACAGATTAATAGAGATGGGTTAAATTAAGATGTAAGTGTTAACCAACAAGAAGTTAGAGCTAATGGGCCAAACAGTGTTTTAATTAATATAGTTTCTTGTGATTATTTCAGGTGTAAGCTACCCTGGAGGCCGGGAAAAACAAGCAGCTCCCTCCTCCAACATACTTTGACTGTTGTGAATGCATTAATTATAGAAGGAATGTCAAGTTACATGATCTTTTTGGATAACCTACATAAATGGGTAGAATAATATTTTATTTACAGTAAGTACTGAACATTTTTATAACATTGCAGTACTGAAAAATGATTTTCAAAATTCAGTGATATTAATATTTAATTAACTTAAATATCTTTTGAGTAAATGCCAAGCAGTTATCTCTAACATCAAACAGTGAATTAATAAGTGTATTTTCAAGAAAATTCTATCATCATTTTCTGAAATAATACATTTTAATTATTGCTGACAACAAGAACTAAGGCAAATGTATTTTGATTTTCTTTTCAGAAAATAGCCTCAAATAATGACAGGGAAGCTTATTCATAATTATGAAAGCTTGGTCTTCAGACTTGTTCACAGCTAGCCCTTTCAACTTGCTTCTATTAATCTCCATTTTGCTGCATGGATTTTTCTCTCTCTTCCCCTTTGTATAAGCAACTTTTGTACATTCCCATTTTCATGGGAGAAATATCCTAAGAAATAATTCATTCAGACTTTAAGGTTATGGAGGCTTACTCATAAACAAATCAAAGGATAGCAATTATTAAGATTACACATAAATAATGTCACATTTATTTCTTTTAGATAGTTTTCAGGTAAAGGAATCATTTTATTTCAGCTTATATATTAACTATGATGCTTATTACTTCTACAATGATTTAGTTTTGAATTGTATGCTAGTTTTGTTTATTAAAAATATTTTTAAAAGATAAAAAGTAGTTTTCCTACCGTGTGACCTACATACAAATAAAATGCAAAGCAAGTAAATGCTACATAAGACTGAAAAGTTTTAATTGAGCCTGTGAGGACACTTGATATTGAACCAAGAACAAGCTTTTGAGAATCTGCTTAGATTTGACAGGCAGCAATTGACCCGCATGATAGTTGTATATAAGCTGTCAGGCTCTGTCATTTAAATAATAGGCATTGAAAATATCACTTTCAATAGCAACCTATAATGCCACCTTGGGTAGAAATGCAAAATAAATGTTATAACTATTATTCTAAATATTTAGCCTATTTAGTCTTTCCTTATGAATTAGATGATACATATTGGCCTGGAAAAATGCAGAAAATACATATATATGAATTAATAACAATTATATACAATTGCTATTTATTTAGTATAATTTTTATTTATTAACATCGTCAATATTTATTGTATCATAATGTAAAGAACTTTAAATGCATAAGGCTTCTTAGCCTGTTTTAACAACTTGAAGGGTAACAATTCAGAAGGCAGATCATGGTGTCACATTTAAATTGTTCCTATAGTAGTCACCCAATGAAGTTAATAACATCTTATCAGTTTTAACATTAAACTCGCCTTACACAGTAGCTATTGTACTCTGACCACAATTTAGAATTCTTTGCTTACACTACTCAATAACACTGTGAATAAATTAAATGTCATATTTTTTGCTAAATTGCTTCTCATCCATGATTCCCTTGAAATGGGAAGATATAATGTTATCAATGTACCTATAATATTATAACATCTTTTAAATAGGAATGTATGTGGGAAATCAAAATAGATAGACAAATAATACTACAAAATATTCAATTTATTTTTGTTATTTTATCAGAAATAATATGGCCTAGTACAGCATGTATCCAATAACATAGAATAATTCAGAATTCACTACCAGAAAATTAGTCAAGTCCGGAGAGCTACGAAGTTCTAAATGGAGTTTGAATAGAAATATTTAAGCAAAACTGTGGATCAAAGAAAAATTTGCCTTTTATACTTCAGAAAGAATTAAAATTAATAAATATGTTAAGAATAAATAAGGTTAGGATATTATTAAAACCCAATACAAATATTTATTATCAATCTTTTCATCTTATAAAATGAACATGACTTAATGTATAGTAACTTTCTAGATTAAATCAAAAAATTGGAAATGTGGTTGAAAACCCATCATGAGCTTAACAGTTTCCAGGTGTGTTTCAAATAACATTCTAATCAATATAATTTTCCTAAGACAAATAAGCAAACTGAGAACATGAAGCAAGCTTATGAGCAGAACACCAGCAGGCTAAAGAGAGAACGTTTCCTGAAAACACGTTATAATAGAGGTAGTGTGCTTGTATTAAATGAAATGTACATACACTCCGCACCTGTTTTTAGATTTCAGAAAGATAAAAATGAGGCCATTCATAGAAAATGTGAAATATGGTAATTAGAGATGGTTTCAAAGACTGTTTCTGAAATGAAGCACGTGTTCATCTGAAAAAAAAAAGTTTAGAAATGAAAACTATGCCTAACCAGCCCCTCAAAACCTTAAATACATCTGGCAGAATTTAACAGAATAGCTAGTAGGCTAATTGGAAGAAAGAAGTTTTTTTCAAGTTGGAAAGCATGTTTTAAAATGTGAGTAACAGCAATTAGGTTTCTATCATTGATGTGATATGAATTATATATATGTATAGATGTATATATATACAATATTGTAAAGAACAGTTACTTTCTAGATTAGATCAAAAAATGGAAAAGTGATTGAAAACTCGTCATGAGGTTGATAGTATCCAGATGTGTTTCAAATGCAATCTTATTCAAGATAATTTAAGACAACTAAGTAAACTGATAACAAAAAGCAAGCAAGCAGAGCCTCAGTGGGATAAAAGAAAGAAAATTTTCTTGATATACATAATAGACATATTATATTCATATTAAATGAAAGTGCATCTGTGCATCATGTATATATATGATAACTATTTCAGGTTGTCAGCTACATCTAAAATTAACTTAAATCCAATTGGCTGGGTACATATGTGAGAAATATTTCTTAATTAAAAATTTGAAATGGGAAGACCAACCTTTAATCTATACCTTTTGAGGTAGATGATTCACCTTTATTCTTGAAGAGTTGAAGAAAGTACTAATGAAGGATAAAGCTAACAAGGACTAGGTTGTTACAGACAATGGTCAGGAAAAAAAGCTAAACAAAGGAGATAAGATTTAGGGCCATGTTTTGAAAAAAACTAGCGGGACTGCTGTGGTAAAATGCTTTTGTACACTGTAAATATTTGTCACTCATGTTGATTCAATAAAACCCCAGGCATCGAGTATAGGCAGTGCAACAAGAGTGAAAGAATTCTTGGAAGAGGAAAGCAAGAGACACATTCATAAGCCAGATGCAGAGGAAGCAAGATGAGAATGAATGCCTTACTGAGAAAACATACCAAGACATGTGGATGAACATAAATAAGAATTATGGGTTAATTTAAGTTGGAATAGCTGGTTAATAATAAACCTAACTATCAAGCCAGACAGTTTATACTTAATATAAGCTTTTGTGTGTTTCTTTGGGACTGAACAGCTGCAAAATAAGACAGGATGGTCAACACTAGGTTGTTCACAGGATGTGGTAGTTTGAATGTAATTGGGCAATACATGGAATATTGTTGAGATAGAATAGACCTTGCACTTGTTTAGGGGAATTGGGACTTTTTTATTTTGGTTATGGAAAAAGTGGAATGCTTTAAGCATTGGGTACTGGACCATACTAGCAGGAACATGGAAGACAGAGGTGCTAAGAGTTATATGAGCTATGGTGGGCTTACTTAAGTGGTTTCAGAGGAGAAGAATTTAGTATGCTTCCTAGAGATCACTTGTCATATTTCGGTGAAGAAACTAGTTGACCTTGTCTGAAGAGTTTGCATGAGGCTACAGAGCAGAAGTATAGGATAAACCCAGTGACAGAAAAAAAATCTCAAAACGGCCCATTATAGACTCTGTCCTGTGGGTATTATTGGTAATGCTAATGAAAATTTATAAGAAAAAGGAGTAAGCTGAGCAAGATAACTTACAAAATGAACATTTTGAGGATCAAAAGAGCAGTACCTGTGTTCAAAGAGATCAACAAATAAAGAAAGAGGAATCCTGACCTCAAAGCAAGATCCTACCCAGATAAGTTTTCAACCTGTGAAAAAGAACTAAAGAAAGATATAGAGCCAGGAGTTGTGAAGCATACCTTACAAAGCAGTACTAGGAAGGTAGAGACTGGAGGATCTCTGAGTTTGAGCACAGTCTGGTCTACAGGGTAAGTTTCAGAACAGCTAAACATAGGCAGTGTAAAGGACAGAAAACTGATGAAGATGTACTTGAATGAGGGAGATAGTTCCAGTCCCAGTAAGAGGCAATACTTGGCAGCTTTGGCCAATTGATTCTGGTTTTAGAATTTAAGATAGAAGAAATGAGTTATGGAATTTGCTTAGATGTCTGAAGTAAGCCACTGAGGTCTGGCATGTGTCAGGGGTGTCTATAGTTGGATGCCCAGTAGAAAGGCCTTTGGCTGAAGCTGTGAAAATAAATCCAGGATTGTCTTGAAGAACCCAAGATGTTAGCGATGCCAGACTTTTGGAATACCTGCCAAGGAGAGCTGCTAACAAGGCATTGAACCAGTCCAAAAGAAATAAGTGTGTTGTAGTCAACAAAGCTGAATATATTTGAATATCTGAAGAGCATTTAGACATCACATGTCAAGATGCAGAGTTGGAGTTTGCTAGCTGGTGTTCAGTCTTGCATTGGTGCAGAATTTCTTCAGTATTCCCTCTTCCCTACATTTTAGAATGGTAATACATTTCCTGTGCTATTATATATGTTGGAAATAGGTTTTTCTTTAATATTTATTTTACAGGGGATTGCAGTCAAGAGATTGCAAGAATCCCAGAGGAGGCATTGAACTTTGAAACATTATTGAGACTGTGATAGACTGTGGGAACTTTTGAAGTTGGACTGCAGGTATTTTGCATTATTACAACTTTATGGTGTCCAGGGAGTGGAATGCGGTAGTTTGAATGTAACTGTCCCACGTAATCTCACAGGTAGTGACACTATGACTAGGTGTGGCTTTGTTGGAGTGGGTATGGCCTTTGTTGGAGGAAGCGAGTCACTGTGGGGGTGGCCTTTGAAGCTTCCTCTGCTCAGGATAATGCCCATTGTGTCAGTCAACATCCTATTGTCTGCAAGGTGTAGAACTTGTTGCTCAGCATCACATCTTATTAAATGTTTTCTTTATAAGAGTTGTCATAATCAGGTTCTCTTCACAGCGAGAAAAATGCTAATTAAGACAGAGGGTGAGAGTGTCTGCTTTGATTTGAAAGACCACAGTTTAGTTTCTAGCATCCATGCCAAGTGACTCACAAACACCTGTACCTTCATGTTCAATAATCTAACACCCTCTTCTTTCTGCTCACTTCTGTCAGTACACAGTCACACACATGCAAACACACACACACACAGACACACACACACACATGCACACATCCTCAGGTACACATAAAAATAAAAAAAACTTTAAAATAATGTGAATATGAAAAAACAAACAAAAACATATAGGATGATATATGTCAATATTTGGCATCTAGACATACATAAATATATTCCTTACTCCAAAGAAAATCTATGTATTTCAGTACATACCTTCTACTCTAAGAATAATTAAAAAGTATGAAGTGATCAATACATCAGAAATTCTCCAGAGAGAGATTAAACAAAGGATAAATGGCAAAGGCAAGGTTTGAGTTAAGGACAAGAAGAAGCTTAGCCTAATAGGAAGAGACCTAGTTTTCCTCTTTGCATTTGGGTGATATTTTTCAGAGTCTGCAAGCTACACAGCACTTTGCTTATAGCACATGAATAAAAAGCTTTTTTATTAGTCAGGGTGAAGAGAGCATTGTATTTTAGCCAGTTGTTGAAAACACCGTGAATTTAGAGAACAGTTCTTACAAGAAAGGAAAACTTTCAATCATACCAATTCTCGTTTAATGAAACTGAACTATGTTCTCAAAGTTTAGATTCTTCATTGGGAGACACAAACATAGACCTTAGGATAAAAGCATAGCTTTATCCATAATGTCAGATGCCAGTAAAATAAGTATGATATTCAATGACTGTACAAGCTACGAAAAAAAACTGTATTTTCACTGCAATCACCTATTGGTTTTAGTTGATACTCTTTTTTTATTCCTAATTTTAAATTATTGTGTTTTGATATGGGACAATGGTGTGTATTCTGTCAATTATATGTAAAATAAATGCTGATTGGCCAGTAGCCAGGCAGAAAGTATAAGCGGAACAACCAGACAGGAAGTAGAGGCAGGTCAATGAGAACAGAAGAATTCTGGGAAGAGGATTCCGCTTTCTGCAGTTCTGACCCAGCCACAGAAGAGCAAGATGTGACTGCCTCACTGAAAAAAGTTACCAACCCATATGGCTAATATAGATAAGAATAATGGGCTGATATACCTTATGAGAGTTAATAAGAAGCCTGAGCTCATGGGCCAATCAGTTTATAAGTAATGTAGACCTCTGTGTGATTTCTTTGGGACTTAACAATTGCGGGAACCAGGCNACCAGACAGGAAGTAGAGGCAGGTCAATGAGAACAGAAGAATTCTGGGAAGAGGATTCCGCTTTCTGCAGTTCTGACCCAGCCACAGAAGAGCAAGATGTGACTGCCTCACTGAAAAAAGTTACCAACCCATATGGCTAATATAGATAAGAATAATGGGCTGATATACCTTATGAGAGTTAATAAGAAGCCTGAGCTCATGGGCCAATCAGTTTATAAGTAATGTAGACCTCTGTGTGATTTCTTTGGGACTTAACAATTGCGGGAACCAGGCAAGTCAGAAACCCCGACAACAGTCTTTACATATATATGTGTGTGTGTGTGTGTGTGTGTGTGTGTGTGTGTGTGTGTCTGTGTGTCTGTGTGTGATTGTGATGTATTTGTGTATGCATGTATGTGTGTGTGATTGTGATGTATGTGTGTATGTAGGTGTGTGTGATTGTGCATTCACAAAAGAATTTCTTTATGCCCATCTTGGCATGTTTTGCAAGATTTCAAAATCTCTGAACAATATGTCAACAGAGCTGTGTGTTTCCTTTTAATTTTTGGTTTTGGAATTTCAACACTTTATATTTCCTCAGTATATCACATTCATAACCGAGTCTTCCCTGTTATTCACATTTTCCTGGTGAATTTTATCTACACATATTCTTCCAATTTATAGCTCACTACATAGTAAAGTCTTTAAATGACTTTTATCTCATTTTTTATTTTAAAGACTAATTTCATTCTGTTAATCAGATGAAATAAGAAATCAAGGAAAGAAACAGCATCAATAAAACAATTTGAGCAAATAAAGTACTGTACATACATATCTATGTAATTTGAATATGAAAGGATATTTGTATTAGTTATTTTTATTATAAATGACAAACAGATTTTTAACAATAGTACACAATTTGGGAATTATTCTCTTTAATTATTAATTTCATGGCTCATTTTTGAAAATCATTAAAATATTGATTGAACTTATTTCAAAATATAGGACTGTTTTATTAGAAAGCCATATACTTTTATCAAACTATCATTTTTTGCTACCAAATGTTTCCCCTATAACTGTTTCTGTTTTCTAATTCTGGTGTTCATATTGGCACACAAGTCTGCTTTTGTGGAGCCAAAGGCCTCATTCAAATGCACAGTTCTTATTTCACAGAATAAGTGTGCTACACAGCCATGACTAAGCTATAAAGAAAGCACAGTGTTGAAAATATCTTTTGTACATTGCATTAATGGCATTACTGTAGTATTTTATGAGCTAGCACCAAAAGGGCCTCAACTTTGTTACTTTTTCGTCAAAAATATCAAGACATGTTATCTAAAATTTCTTTTGAATGTGTTACAAACCCTGGATTCTCTATTCAGTATACTGGATTAATTGCTGCATGATTCATTCATTACACTTTTTTTAGGATAACTAAACAACCCATGTATTCATGATGAATCACTTCCTTGCAGTCTTGAAAATACCACAGACATAATGAGGTTGCCTAGCCAAATGGAATCCAGGATTTCAGGAAGACATTCAGAGTATTAGTAGTAGATGTGATATAGTATGTATGAATTTGTGAGAAAGAGAAAACATTTTATCTCCTCTAAACAACAACCAAAATTATTTTATGCAAATCAGCATCAATAAAACAGAAATAATTTTGTTGACTAAGATAAAATATATAATGGCTAGAAATGTTGATATTAAAATGCTCAAATCAGAGAGAGAACAGTATTGCACTGCATAATTAGTATCGCAGAACAGGGTTTCTGCGGGAAAGTGGGGACATGCCTTAAGTAAGTAAAAAAATACAGAACCTTAAAAAAATACAGAACCTTATAGCTATATAAACAAAGGCTCAGAATTATAAAATAAGATGACTTTTAGAAAAAAAAGACATAAGACAACTCCAAATCTCAAATGTGTTACATTTCTACAAGGATTTCAAGAAATTGTGCTCCTGTCTTTACTAAGATCGCTTCCTCTTTCTAAAATTTTGTACTATGTTAAATTGTATCTGACTTCTCATTTTCATAAACAAGCCTGTTTTCCATGGTTACACTTCTACTTCATATCATCTCATTAATTAATAATCTTAATTCTTACTTCTCAAATAGTCCTCTCTCTGGGTTACAAGATAACTATACAGTAGGTTGACTGACCCAGCTTCTGTAAGAAAGCAGACTGGACAAGTCCTAAGGAGCCATAAGGAACAAACAACCAAGCAAGACTCTTCCTCCATAGCCTCTGAATCAGTTTTTGAATTCAGGTTCCTCTCTTAAGTTCTTGTTGTAACTCCCCTAAACAAAGACTGATGTCAGATTCCCCATTGTACACTATAAATATGTTCTATTCCCACTGGTTAATAAAGAAGCTGCTTTGGCCAATGTCAGGGCAGAATAGAGCATAGTCCCTGTCTACAAATGGTGCCCACCCTTGGACATGGATCCACATTAGACCTATAAAAGCTCTTAAAAACGAGTGCTTAGAGAACCATAGAAAATGGAAGCCAAGTACAGCTTCTTGGTAATCTCATATTTTCATATAGGCTCTGTTTGCTGGCAGAAAGCATAGGTGCAGCTTCTTTAAGAGAAGCTATTTCCCGATTAAGAGTTAGCCCCAAAAATGCACTTCTCCTTTAAGAAAGAGCTTTCTGGTTTGTGGTGGTTGCAGAAATAGCTCTGGCTCTTTCAGGAGGTCCTCTTATGTAGCATTTGAACTCAGTTTATGGGGAGTGTGCTGCAAGTTACTTGGTGGTAGTGTGGGCCAATTGTTTCCAAGTGTTGGGAAGGTAAACATGGCTGCCAGAGTTACAGTAAATGGACCTCTGCCATGTTGGAAAACCAAGCAGGATGGAATTAACATCCAAAGTGATTCACTGGTCCAAGACTCACCCACTTAATAGTTTATAACAGTGATCAAGAAAGGATTACAGACACACAGTAGGACAAATTCAGACATAAAAGTCCTCTGAATGAGTCACAGTGTGCTTAAGAAACATATGTAGGCTTAAGAAAAAATATAAAATGGGTATAAGCAATTGTAGAAAGAAATAGTTTGAAAAAAATTAAACAAAGTTTTTAAAGAGACAGTAAAAGCAATATAAAAGAGTACAGATAGGCATAGATTAAAGGAGGAAAGATACTAAAATAAATATTAAAAAGTAATAGTAGCTGGGTGGTGGTGGTGCACACCTTTAATCCCAGCACTCTGAAGGCAGAGGCAGGAGGATCTCTATGAGTTCGAGGTTGGCCTGGCCTACAAGAGTTAGTTCTAGGACAGGCTCAAAGTTAGGAGAAAACCTGTCTCGAAAAACCAAAAAAAATAAGTAATAGTAAAAGTAAAAATAAGAGATGTAAAGATGGAAATACACAAGAGTCTAGATTATGCATATTATTGTTTATTTTTTTTTAAATTTTGGACTGCAGAGAGACATTTGATTCTGGAGGTTGCTAAGCTAAATCTATATCAGATAGATAGATAGATAGATAGATAGATAGATAGATAGATAGATAGTATAAAAGGTATCCTGACCTCAAAGCTTGAGTCTAAGAAAATGTTACTTTGAAAAAGTTTCTGCTTTTGTTTCCACAGAAGAACTTGTTGATTCCTTCCAAGCTAATGTGATTTGATAGAACAAGACCTCCTTGAAAGTTCTCCATGAACTCTAAAAATTTGCCCAACAAGCAACAAGAAGCATTTTGAAGAAAATTGCCCCCAAATTCACAAAATGATCATTTATAAATGTTTGTTTTCATTTAAAGGGGGGTATATGATGCAGAAATTAATATTTTACATTGGTATGCACTTTGAGTTATTGACAGAAATTGTCAATTGAATCTGGAAGGCAGTTATTTTTACCCTCACCATATATTATTTTTCTTTGTTCTCTTTTTGTTTTGTTTTTCAAGACAGGATTTCTATGTAGCTCTGGAGCCTTTCTTGGAACTAGTTCTTGTAGACCAGGCTGACCTTTAACTCATAGAGATCTCCCTGCCTTTTCTTCTTAAATGCTGGGATTATAGGCATGCACTATCATGTATGAAAATGCTTGTTGTCCATTTCTCTCTAACACTGTAATACATCTAACCTCTGTGAGAACAAGTTCTCTAATTTGATCCTGACTATATGTATGTGGTTACAAGTTCACACACACACACACATACACACACACACACACACACGAACAAACATACACACACACATACACACAAGCAATTCAATTAAAATTTCAGCAATTCAAATATTTAACAACAAAGATATTTTATTTTCTTTTAGATGTTGTTATTATATTTCCTTGTCACAAATGACTCAGTAATTATACTTCTAGCTCTAACAATATACTTTTTTTCAGAATTTTCTTTGATGATTGTTGCTAAAGAAGGTTGTCAAGAGATTATAGTTAACTATAATTCTTATAGATGTTCAGAAAACAAAGTAAGTTAACGAAATATATCAAAAGAAAATGATTTATAGTTCCTTTCTAAAGTGTTTTGGAGATTTGTTTCCAAAATTTGCAGGTAAAAATTAAAAAAAAAAGGTTTACCATTTCACACAGAAAATCTCACACATTTGAGAGAGGAAATACCCATCTCTGCACATAGTGTGCCGTAAATATGCATTTCACCCTTGTATGAATAAGTGAAATGCAAATCAACTAGGTGATCCAAGTTGTTGATAGCTATGACTATCAACTTTTGCCATTGAGAAGAATGCAAGAGTCAAAATATAAAAAAGCATTTATAGAAAAACATATTAGAGTCAACATCCTACCTATACACTGTACTATGCATCTATCCATAACTTAGATTTATATGTCAGAGGCTTACTTTATATTTTCATTTTAATATATATGTAAAACAGTGTAATTTTACAGATTATTTGTTCTAATTTTGATGATGTAAGAATTTGAAATCTGAAATTACTTTTTCAGTGTGAAAAAATCTGTACTCAGAATAATTCAATGTATAATATTTTGTATCAACTAGAGCTCTCATCATACACAAAATTCAGTCATGATGAGACAGTTAAAAGACTCAGGAGTTCAAAGTCACCTTTAATTATTTAAATAGATGAAGTTCAACCTGGTATAAGGAAAACTCATAAAAGCAACCCCTTCACAAACACATACACGTGCACACACACACACACACACACACACACACACACACTACCACAGAGAAAAGCCAGAAGAGACTTCTGTTCTGATTGGGTAAAAGCCCAGGTAAAAGACTGCATTCTTCCTTACCAGTCAAATACAGTGAAAGAGGTGCTGACAGTTTCAAGTTATTTTTTTAAGCACATCTTTTACTTTAAACCTATTGACATTGAGACTTGAATACAGATAAAGAACACTAATATAAACAGCTCTGAGCAAAGAGCAATTATTCTGAGAAATCGAAGGAAAGGAACATTGAAACTGTAAAATGCCCACAAAGGAATTCAACTTAATTCTTTTCATTGTCTTGAAAATTAGCTGTTGATATTTCCTTCATGAAATCAGTGTGCAGCAAGCAATTCTTAATTGGGTGAGATGAAGGTTGGCTGAACTGAGCAAACATTAAGCGACACTAATAAAGCCTACGATGATTCTCTAAGCAACCAGTAAATCCCAGATGAGATCTTTGCAAGCTGAAAAAGGAAACTAGCTCTCAGACCTGTTTAGGTCGGCACAATTCACACTGCAGAAAGCCTACAAAGAACATTTGGGCAGAGTAGAGAAAAACTCTCTGCTCTAACTTGCACAGCAGTCTTGGTTGTCAAGCTATACACTCCTGTTCTTGAGCATTGAAGGATGCATGTGAGCACATAGACAGACATTGAGAATGATGTTCTTACTTCAGCTTTAGTCTTTCCAATCTAATGTCTGCAGATAGAAGGTGACAGATGATAAAAATTTTCAAATTAAAATATCACTTGAACAAATCCCTTTAGACCAACCTCTTTCTTTGTCAATCTGTCTCTCTTGATCTTTCTTAACAGTTATACATATGTAGATATCTCCATGTATCATCAGCTATATGGAAGAGTAAGAATAATAGTACATGCTTTATGTGACTCTCTAATAGAAAGAAAATCCATGCAAGTCATGGAAATAGTGTTAAAGCTTCTCAACAGTTCTGATGAACCTAATATTAATTGGGTGTATTGCTAAATCAGATAAACTTAAACTTCCATCCATTTTCTTCTTCTCACAGTATGGTTCTTTAAAATGAGCCATCTCACAGACTCAGAAGACAGTGCTACTGTAGTGATAGGGCGAGCGGGCCTGCTTTTCGTCCAGCCCAGCTCCCGCACGGCTAGCTTATACCCCAAAATAACAACACACAAATT
>LOEQ01008585.1:1092-21368 GCA_001685075.1 Bramus lutescens | reverse complement strand
CAGGCATTGAGATTAAAGGTGTATGCTACCACACCTTGAAGTCACAGAGGTCAAACTACTTCTGTCTCCCAAGTGTTGGGATTAAAGGTGTGTACCACCACACCCAACTACTCTCTTTTTTTTTACTTTAAGACCTTTAGCTTTTAGCCTACACATATTTTTAACACACTGTAAACCATTTAGAGGTCCCTTTTTTAAAAATCTCTCTTTACTGTATCTTTCTCTCTCTCTCTCTCTTTTTTTTGACTACATGAGTCTTTCTTTAAGGAGAGGATTAAAGCCATGGCTTTGATGGCTGGATCCAGCCCATTCCTTAGCTTTACAGCCTCATGGAGGAGGGGACCAGACCGGCTGTAGACATTTTTATTGCCACAACTCTACGGCATTTCAAGGTCCCTGCCAGAGAGCAAGCTTCAGCAGTGTGCTTGCAAACCACAGGAACCGCCTGCCTAAAAGAGTCAGAGTTTGCCCTGGCAGGATGACCCAGAAAGCCGGCATTTTAAAACGGCACAGCTTTTTTCCTTCTACAGCTGAAAACTGAGAAGCATGCGTTCAGCTTTTGATCAACACCGTTTAAGTGTTTCGTGGCAGGACCTCTTAAAGAGCTGCAGGGTTTTGCAGCTAAGGCTGAGTCAGGAAGCCTCTCTTARATGAGAGCGCTTGCCTCTAGCAAGCAGAGCAGACCCAAGAGATTGCTGCTACCAAGAAGTCATGCTTCACTCTATTCTTTTCTGCCCAGAATTACTTCCCAAGCTCTCTCAGACTTCAGGAGTTCGTTAACCACGTTGGAGCACCATTTGTAATGTGAGGGCCAGCTTGTTGGGGTTTCTGTCCCGCCCAGTACCCCACAGCTGGCATTCCCCAAAGAAAGTAGGTAGAGCATGAGACTCTTAATGTCAGGGTCGTGGGTTCGAGCCCCAAGTTGTGTGCCATCTGGAGTAGGCCTTGTTCTGACCTTGTGGAATAGAACTGGATCCCAACGAATACTTAAGAAACCCCAATATTAATTCCCTACTAATATCTTACAACCATTACCATACACTTAACTGATGTGGGAATGCTTGAAATATGAACCTAGAATTGCAAACAGCACTTTAGAGCTGTGACTAGCTGGAATCTAAACACTAAAACTCAAGAGTTACTCCAAGACTGAAAACTAAACACCATTCTACTAATATGCAACCCTTCAGGCTGAATAATAGCTGTCAAGGAACTGAACACCCATATAGCACCAAGAAATAGCATGAATGTTTTAACTCCAAATAAAAAGATACAAGTACAAAAACAAACAAATAAGGAAACATGCCTTCTTAGAAATCAGGACCACTATTTTATTTTTTTCTGGAAACTAATTTAGCTGAAGCATAAGACAAGGATTTCAAAATAGAAACTGTGAATAGTGTCAGGAACTTCAAAGAGGTTGTGCATAAGAACTTCAATGAAGATTTTGTAAAAAACAAAGAGTTGAATAAAACAATTTAACTGGATAAAGAAATGAAAAATTAAAGAAAAGGAAAATTGAAGTAAATTTGAAATAAAAATCTCAGGAAGTAAGATTAAAAACTTAAGTGGAAATCTCTCCAAGAGTTGAAGGAAGTGTGGGAGATCAATTTCAGGTCTTGAAGAGAGGGCAGAAGAAACAGACAAGACAATAAAAAAAATAAGATCAGTGAAAGCTTTTGACTGCTAAAAAAATTCCCAGTAGATTCTTGAGGGTTTTCTGATAATTTTTCACTTCCAGCAATATTTCAGAATCTTCTGAAGGATGACTAAATATCGCAGAAACCTAGTCGTTTTTATAAGTCATTCAAATATCAAAGAAAGAAATAAAGACCCCACATTGGAAACTCTAAAAAGTCTCTTCATTAATGTTTCTTATAATAAAGCAATCACACCAATATGCAAGCAAGATAGAGTATTGTAATGCAACCAAAAATGTGCATCTAAAATTTAGCAGATTGTAGTTGAGGCTTTGAACATCATTGGTTTGTCAACATTTAAGTTGGTAAAAACAAGGTTTTCATATGCAAGGAATCAAAATTGTGATTGCATTCACCATCTGTGATCTGTTTCTAAAAAACTATTCATACTATCACTACTTGCAAAACTATATCTTTTTCATTTTTTGAGAATTCTTAAAATTGAATGGCTATCCAAGAAGTACTGTCAATAATACCTTTCTGAAAATAAAAATTATATGGATAACATCAGCCATTTTAACCAATTTGTTAGAAAATTTCAATATTGAACTAGAAATCATCATTAAACATATGAAAATTTATGCTCACAAGTACAGAAGAAAACAGAATAAAGACAGTTGAACACAAATGATTAAATAGTGAGGTATAAAATCACTCCCATGTACATGGAAACCCACATAATCAAACACTCAGTGCAAGGGTTGTTGACTGGTGAGAACTGTGTCTTGCACAGTCTAAAAGTAGCAATCCCAGGACCCATGAAAATGGAACAGCAACATTTGTAATTATCTATTACAAATGTGATATTAAGTTGAAAATTTTCTGTATAATTTAAAAGAATTTCTTTAGCAAGCAAGTAATATTTTACTACTGAGCAGAATTTAGTTAGTTAAAAAACATAGGACTTCTTCAACATTTTATAGAGCAGCAGGGATTTTTAGTTTGAATGCAATTGACACCAAATTGTGGATATATAAAACTTCAGGTTATATAATATTTAATTTTAAATTTATTAAATTTTGATTATTAACTAAGAAATAGTGGAACAGATCAAATAAATCCAATCATCTACATTCTTACCTTGGTAAATCATATCTATTCCTATTTTGCTCAGAATGTAGATGAGGACATAGGCTTGCTTAGGAGGCATGGGAGCCTCTCTTTGATCCCCAGGACCCCATAAACTAGATGTAATTGGTACTCCTAGATTTCTTGCACTTAAGAGATAAAGGTAAAGTGATCAAACATTCAAGGTCCACTTCAGAAATATTGCTAGCTATGTACAACCCTGAGTTACATGATATTGTTTCAAGGGGAGGGTGAAATTACCAGTTGTGAGGGCAGATCACAAGGCGTACAACAGAACCCAATTTAAGAGTTTATTAGCACAGCGCTAGGGAGGCAGAGACAGAGGGATCTCTGGATCTCTGTGAGTTCAGGGCCAGCGTGGACTACAAGAGCTAGTTTCAGGACAGGCAACAAAATTTTACAGAGAAACCCTGTCTGGAAAAAACAACAGAAAAAAGAAAGAAAGAAAGGAAGGAAGGAAGGAAGGAAAGAAAAAAGGGAGAAAGGAAGAAAGGAGGGAAGGAAGGAAGGAAAGAAGGGAGAAAGGAAGGAAGGAAGGGAAAGAATTTATAGTTTGTTGACACAGAAGAAAGTGGTAAGAGGGTGGGTGCTCAGGTCTCTTTGAAGCATGGTGGAGGAAGAGAGCATGGTGAAGAGCATGTCTAGCTTTTAAAGGCCATCTAGGTCATGCACACAAGGGCTTACATGGTTGTGCCAATGTATAGATCATTTGATCAAGCCACATGTACATCATGTAAAACTTAAGGACTCTGGGTGGCTGTGTAAGTTTCCTGAATACTTGATGGTTCATGTGTGGCCATGAAACTCGGAAGTGCTTGTGCTTGGGGTGGCTAAGCATTCTCCCAGAACACTGGGTGGTGGAAATGATAACAAAGGGTACAGGATATTTGTAGTTCATTAAATGTATTATTTTAATAAACTCAATGTATGTGAAAATGAGCTGTTCGCATATATGCATATTTATGTATTTATATATGTACATATTCAAGCATATGTTCTCCCATCCTAAAACATTTACATATTACAGTAATCCTTCAATTGATACCAAATATTCCATTCCATTAAAAAGTTTATGATTAATATGTATGTTAATTTCTTTAAAATTTCAAACTACATTCATCTGAATAAATATGATTATAAAGAAAGAATACCATAAGAGTACCAATAGATTATGTGAAAATTTCACTAGAAGTATAGCCTAAAACTGAAAAGAGAATAAAAAACCAGAATAGAACAATGTAAAAGAAATTAAATTATTTTTGAATTTTGAAGTTTTCCCATTTTCGGAGTAGAATTATCATCACATTTATATTGATTTGGTTTTAAATTTTGATTAAATTAAGTTCAGATTATAACTAGCTTACATTTGGTGACATATAAATGACAAGGAGGTAATAAATCTGTGCTCAGCAATACACAGACCTATATAGACAAAAAAAAAGAACTCATTAAGGCAGCAATTTATCAAATGCTTTGCTAGAAGAAATTTCTAATTTAGAGTATGAATTTTAAAATCACACAATTGATAATT
The DNA here is from genome assembly GCA_001685075.1 of Bramus lutescens. NCBI lineage: Eukaryota > Metazoa > Chordata > Mammalia > Rodentia > Cricetidae > Bramus > Bramus lutescens. Next base: position 17,048 of record LOEQ01008585.1, on the reverse strand, counting down.
GGAGTGTTATAAGCCTTGAAACAGAAATTTTAAGTATTTTCTTTAGAAGCTATAAAAGCACACAGTATGAAAAATTAAATGGCCACAAGACAGACGGTCAGTTAACAATTCTTCTTTTATTAAAGTGAAAAGAAACGGAAGTACAGCATTCCTTTGCTTAAAAGAAAATTTGCAAGACCCTTGCAAATAAATCCTTGAAAGGAGAGCATGTGATATTCATAGACATCATGCTGCAAAAGATGGTTGGGTTCAGGTTACTTCTTTAAATCCCAGAAGATCAACAGGGATTAGTTAATGACCTTCAGTTTGAAAATACAACAATTGCAAGTGGGAATCCTAAGGGGGTAACATCACCTAGCTGGCTTTCCTGTCTAATCTCTAGGGTGGTTTTATGGCATTACAGCTTCTTTTGAAGTCTGAAAGAACAACAAGGTAGTGAACTTCGAAGAGATAACTGTTGATTTGGGAAACTGCCATTACTGTCAGAGATACCAGCGTGATTATCCTTCCTTTAGACCCATTGAGTGGAAGAGATTTCTATAGCTATTCTAAATTTCCTCTGTTAAAAATAAAATGGTAAGAGAACTTGCCTAACATGCAAAAAGGTCCTGGGCTTTATCCTCAGCTCCACCCAGTCCAAAAGGAAAAAAAAAATCTACCTGAACTCACCCAGGTCCTTTTCCATACTTCTTAAANAAAAAAAAAAAGCTTGTGTTATCTTTACTTGTGTCAAATATTTGTACTGGACGATCATTTATAAAAATAAAAACATTTGAAGAGTATGAAACATCTTTTGGTTTGGTGTGATTTTTTAAGCTAAGGTCTAGGATAGTGGCTCACTACTGGAAGACGTGTATGCAGTCTCCCCTAAACTTGGTTTCAGGAATTTCCTCACATATTATTATGCATTGATGTCCAGAATTTATATCAAGTGCATATGATGTTCACAGCTATCTCAGGCACTTCCTCTCATTTCCTTTGATCCATCATTCAGTTGTTTAAATACCTAATGCATGACAAATGATATGTAAACAATTAGTATGTTTTTAGAGAATAATGATAAAAATAAAGGTTCTGCAGATATACAATAAATGTACTGTACAGATTCTCTTATTTTAATTTAATTGTGATAAAATACACAATGTAGAACCCATTAAAATAGAGAGACAAATACATGTTGAAGAAAGTATATATAAGTAGGTAAGAAGGGAAGGAAAAGGAAGTAAGGGAATGGAAAAACAAAAAGGAAATAATAGCCTTTAGGAGTATGGAACTACAAAGAATTCTGAGTGTACTAGACCATAGGCAATTCAACAAACTTAATGAGTATACCTTCACATAATAGTCTAACTATAAAATGTTTAATTCTTACAAAATTACTCAGTGAAGGCAAGGGTCACTGCCAACGGCCTTGATGGGGAGTCAACAAAGCCTGCCACATTCAGTTGAGGCAGGACCAAATCCACTCCCTCCACATCAAGACTGAGCAAGGCATCCCACCATAGGGAATTGGCTCTAAAAAGCCATCTCATGCACCAAGGATAGATCCTGGTCTCACTTTTGGGAGTCTGATCAGGCTCTACAATTGTCACCTACATTCCGAGGCCTTACCCTTTCTGATGAGTGGATGGGGGTGGACTGGTGGAGAAGGGAAGAGGATGAGGAAGGGAGGGAGTGGCTGTAGTTGATATGTAAAATGAATTAAAATTTTAAAAAAACAAAGGTAAAGTTTCATAATTGTGGAAAATTTGTAACTACAAGAATAGTTTGTGATTTCATTATACAAGCTCAAGCATAACATAATATACAATTTCAAAATTCAAACATTTCTATGCTTATAATACTATAAAATTAGGGCATCTGAGAACATAAATTTCACATAGCTACATGAAGCTTGACAACCCAAAGAGTTTTAATGTGTTTAGCATAACTATCAGTGTCTACTTAGCTCATGTGCATCTGTGTTGGTTAAGTTTGATTTTTTTAATTCACACAATAGTTGATATATAATAATTAAACTAATGAAGGCATTCCCTTTGGGGAATGGGTTGAAGGAGAAATGAATATGTTGGATGGCCAATAGGTTTAAGACTGAATTTAAATAGTTGGTAAGATTAACAAATTCTGGAGATTTTTGCAGATAAAGCAAAGATGACTATACACAATAATAAAGCACTAGTAGTTAAAAATAACTAAAAGAAGATTTAAATGTTCTCTACACAAAACTATGATCAGGGGGATGGGAGAGATGGCTCAGTGGTTAAGAGCACTGACTGTTCTTCCAGAGGACCTGGGTTCAATTCCCAGCACCCACATGGCACCTTCACACCAATGCATATAAAATAAAGTTAAATAGACCACAAAAATATTTTAAAAAACTATGATCGGTATTTATAGTAATTGTTGCTAAGTAATCTTATTACCTACTACCATTCCACAATGTATACACATCTCAAAGCAATCCATTATAATCATCAATGTGCATGCACTAGTGGTATCTGTCAAAATAAAAATATGATGAAACTCTAAAATGGAAATAATCTTCTCAATCATTTTCCTAGTGTCGAGTTGCCTTGTTCGAAATATGAGACCTTTTGTCTTGTTTTACTGTATCTTGTCTTTCCATATTTGGTTGTTGTCTCTTGGAGGCCTCCTCTTTTCTGAAGGAAAATGGAGGGAGAGTGGCTATGTGGAGAATATAGGTAGAGGGGAAAAAAGAATCATGGAGGAAGGGAAAAATGTAGTATGAATGTATCGTATAAGGGAAGAATCTATTTTCCATTATAAAATTGAAGGGCTATTAAGCCTGAATTTATTGTTTTACTGAGTTAAGATTATGAGTTAAGATTATGTTTTATTCATGTTTACGTTTTAACTAATGGTATTTTATTTCTCATTTATAAAAACAGAAATTACACAAGACCCATCCTCTACCTCAAATAGTAATAAAATCACATATTTCAGTGTTTCCTATAGTATAAATGGTAAATCATAATATTCTTCTTCTAGAAAAAAAGAATTTTAGACAATATCCAATAAAAACCACTCATATATTCCATAACATTCTGATGTATCAGAATTAAATATCCAAAATCTGATAATTATATCTTTCTATAATACAGAAAATGGAAAGAAGTGTGGAGACTCAAAAATGTGAGCCTATTTCTACGTTGTCTGAAGGTTAGAGAGTTTGAGGCTGCTAAAAATTGTTGACAAGAACTAGGGATACACATCATGACCCAAGATGTGATTACTTGCTTACTTGCTTCTTTGGACATTAAGATGGCCCCTAGGTAGATCCACTCCACACTGAAAAATGGTCAGGACCTGCAAACAGACTTCTGCTCCTACTTTTGAAACAGGAGGTTTGACCTTGGGAGTGGTTGCCTTCAGGATATTTGGTCTAGGGTGAGTTCACTGCCTAAACAACAAAATGCTAATAACTTAATATCTCAAAGTATTGAAGCTATTAACTCCTTGAGTTGCGCGTTGTATCATGTTAAAGAAGTCTTTGTTGCCTTCTTTCCCCTCTTGTATTGGGGTAAAAAAGTGAACAGAAAATTAAGTGGAGGAATTTCAGTATTCACTGGAATTCCCTCCTGGTTTCACTATTTTTCTGAACCCCATGCCCCTACCATGGTAAGTGGTATTTTTGCCAAATCTGTCTCCGACAGAAAATTGAATTTACAATAAAACAGAAAGTACTAAGCTTAGAAGAAACAGGTAGAATGCTGAGGACGCTGACAAAAGGTAGATGAAAAGAAACAGTATTTTAGTGGCATCAATGTGAAATTTCAAAGAGAAAGAAAAGGCAAAAATCAGTTTAAGGAAAATGTTATAGTCATGTTAGAGCTGAATAAATTAAGAAACTAGCATGCTGGTTATAATTTACAAGAAGTATTTCAAGTGCTGCTATCCGCAGTTAAGAATTTTCAGAATTTCTGGATATTATTTAAAGGCACAGGTTTTTTGTTGTTGTTGCTGTTGTTGCTTTGAGACAGAGTTTCTCTGTGTAGCCCTTGCTGTCCTGGAACCGGCTCTTGTAGATCAGGTTGGCCTCGGACTCACAGAGATCCTGCATCTGCCTCCCAAGTGCTGGTTAAAGGCATGTTCTACCACTGACTGACTAAATTAAGGCGATCTACTTCTATTTTTGTGTCCACTGTTGAACAGTAACTCATTTGCGGATCATGGTGGTGATGTGTCTGTGGTGTGTTAGCACTTAATTTCTATAAAATTTTTAGAAAGATTCTGTTGGGGACGAAGAGTAAACAAAAGAATAAAATAAAGGAACCTCATGTTCCTTTGAACAAAGATCAAATAAAAGAGAATGGGAGGATATGGGAAGACTGCACTGTGCTATGTCCTGGCTCTGGTCTTGAACATGTGACTTAGCAGCAGATAAGCTTGTGATATTTTTAAATACAGGAGATAATGACAGGAGCTAAATGTCAATAATTCACTATTTTCTCCAAATATATATTCATGCAGGCTCTTAGATTTTGATGTCCCAGTAATTTCTTAGATATGATACTTAATGTATTGAAATTTCATCTTTTTATCGTTATTAATTACTTCTATTATTTTAGTCATTCATGAAAATATGTCAGTTAAATAAAAGTACTTAGGTGATTCATTAAAATCAAGATAGACTTTGTTATCAGAATAAAATAGTCTACTGGTTAATTATACATTAATTTAAAGGTAAATTATGTCTATGCATCTTTGGGAAAATAAGGAGGCATACTTCATTTAATAGAATGATTTGAAGCAATGTCTTTGTATGGGAATAGATTTACATTTACTTTACTTACAGCTTGATTTAGAAAATAGGAAATGCTTATTCTTTTGTTATACCACTTTAATTTCAAGCTATCACATCAGGATAAGACAGCAATATCCAGTTTCTCATTTTGAATAGGTGTCATTTACTAAACGCATATTGATTGATTAAAACTGTGCCAAGCATTGTTCTAAAGCAAAAGATGTTGAAGTGAAATAAACAATAGAACCTCCGGTGTTGGGAATCCAAGATACTACAGTCAGACCAAGTAAAACAAGAAAAGAAAAAAAAGTTTTACAGCAACATTTGTAGAAAATGAAAAAATAAAATAAAAAGCATGTTGGCACAGATTGAAGGTTCAACAGTCAGAAATGTGACAGATTAAAAACTGAAAGGAAGGCACGGCCCACTTGCCAGGTGGAGTGTATTATCTGACACGATTTAACAGTTAGCTCTGGTTTCCATGTAGGGAATCCACTGCAGGTGATAATGACGATGCAGGGTGAAGATGTAAGCGTGCTGGCAGGAGAAGTGGCAGGGATTTGTCAGCACAGGGGTATACTTTGAAGGTATTGTCAAGAAGATTGATTGTGTGTGGAGCATGAGATTAGGAGATGAGTCACAACTCCCATGAGTGTTGGGAGATTTATTTGGAGTGCAGTTTCCATTTACAAACTTGGAGATCTCTATGGAAGCTAATTAGCAGAAGATCAACAGAGAGTCCACTTTTGGTATTTGAGAATGCTAATTGTAAACTAAAGATATCAAAAGTAGTATCAAATCCTTCATATTAATAAAATTAAATTTGCTAGCCTTTTCTCTTAGAGTTTATTTGCATAAACATTTTCTCTCCAAATCATGAGTACAATTAAAATAATTTAGTTCATATTAGATTTAAGGCACTATTCTAAGAAGTCCCATATACTATCTGCTTCAGATACACTAAATTAAGTATGACTATAAAACATGCAGATAGACAGAAAATGATGGAGAAGATGATGATGATAGATGGCTGAAAGGTTTGATAATAAATACCTAATGCATGAGATGATGAATTAGCAGAGATAAAAAGTAGTCAAAGAAATATTATAGGATAAAATAATGTTTTAATTCAGCACAAATGTCTCGAGATGATTTCTAATTGATTACTAACAGAACATGCTGCATATCCACTGTGACAGGATGATAGTGAGGACTGGGATTCAACGGTCTTTGTCACTGTGCACTGGCGATTCAGTGAGATCCAGCTCTGAGAAGTGAGGAAGGAAAAGGGCCAGTGAAATAATTTGGCTCAAAAAAAGGGGAGGAGCTCTGACAATATGAACACTTGAAGAAAGTCATAGAAGAAACAAGACACATCATACCCCAGAATTTTCATGAGAAAGACAATAAAGCATAAAATTAACAGAAAAAAATAGTCTTTATTATGATAAAAATTAATAAAAATAATAAAAATGCAAATTCATTCATATCTCTTTTCTCTCATGCACCTTCATCAATATGCAACATTCACCAAATTATTAAATAAAAAATAACAAAAGAAGACAAAAGAACAAAAAGAAACTCCTCAATGTAAAGTAAGAAATTAATTTAATATGTCAAAATCTTATAGCTTGAAAGGATGTGTCAGTTTGTAGGAGGTGGCTGACATAGCACATTCTCTGATCTGGGTTGAATCTCCAGAAAGAAAAACGAATATAATAACAGGGCTACAATGGATGAAGTATAGCTATTTCTGTAATATTTTACCAGTACAGACGCAAATCCAAGGATTTTTAGAGTTGAATGTGAAATTCTTAAAATAGTAGCTCAGATTTTTTCATTTTTTTCCAATTTAATTTTATGTAAGTGAAATTTATTATCATTTCCTCACCGAAAATATTAAGTATGAAAGCAATAATTAGAAAATATTTAATTTCTTATTCTTTAAGGTATAAGTCCTTAACTTTCTCCCTTCCATTTTGTTCTCTGTTTTACTCTCTCTTCTGTACTTTTTATACATTCAGACATTTGGATAGTAAATATTGCAAACGTCAGCTGTCTCTGACAAGGTTTAAAGTTTTAACAGTTTTCTCATTCCAAAAAACACTGTTTCACAAGCAAGCAAAATACACTTATACTAAACAGAAACTTATTATATGAAATCCATGTATCACATTTTCCTTTACATCAAACACAGTCATCACTTACAGAAATATGGATGTGTATGATTTGTAATTATATGCGAATAGATTATTGGACTCTCCTCAGTGTTACCAGTGATCTGAGTTAGAATGCAACAACTTAACATTTATTTTTTCACCTGAAAAGTAAGTAAAGTTGTTCGACTAGTAAGTTGCCTATAATATTATAGCTACTAAGTTTGAAAATATATAATGTTTTAGACAGCTACGAAGAGCAGTGAACCGTGTTTATCTGGCAGCCCACCTTCAACATGGTTAAATGGAGCCACTTATTGGATACTTTGTTTAGACAACCAACAAATATTTATGTTTCTATAAAAAATAAATAATTTTTATGGACAACATCACTCTTGTAATAAATTAAAGTTATTGTCTTTTCATATTAAGAGAAACATATTGGTATGTGATTAATGTACTTGTGTCTCCAGGGTTCATGCTATAATTTTCTAATCTAAGATATTCAGAATTCATCATTCTTTGTGAACCATCTGTGTATGCAGATGTGGAGAGATGGCACATTAACTAAACTATACTCTTCAAGAATTTGAAGATTGTGCTTTTAAAAGGTGGAACTTTTAGAAAAGCAAACAACTCAAAACAATGTGCTAAAATGCCTACATTTTAGATACATGATAAATACTTTTTAACTTTTGCGCTCTTTACTTCCTGGTTTTTACAAACACTGTTAAATGATATACATTTTATTGCTATAAAGCATGAAGAAAAAATCTATGCAATTTGTGTTTTGTTCTAAATATTTCCTCCTAGATTATAGACAGCAGAGCAGGAAATTAAGTAAAATATTAATTAAATGATAATTTTGAAGCACATATGAAAATGTAGAAAATGTTTCTTTCTGTGATGGTAAATATGGCATCTTTTTGTTCACTCATAAAACTATGTTAAACATTAGAAATGCATTTATTAAAGTTCTGTTGGCTAAATCAGCAGTCAGTAATTTCTGCCTAAGAAGAAACATTTAAAAAGATAAATAAAGCTTACCTTATCCACAACACATATCTGTTTTCTCGTATGAGCATCCAGTATTTCAATCTCAAAGTGAGTTGTCTTAGAAAGTTTGAGTGCTCGGGTTGCCCTTAGCGGGCCTGCTGAGAGTACAAGTTGGGACAGAGAGTGGAAATTTCTTGTATTGTTCTTCATTGTGGACTGTGGAAGTCCCTGGAATAAAAATTCCCTCTTGCGTTCTAGGGACTTGTGCCTTTTGAACATTGTGTGAACTAGAAGGGGAATCTGGCATGTAAACAGGAGCCAGTTGCAGGAGAGCTCCCTGTGCGCCCTTTAAATACTGCTGCGGGAGTCCCGAGAGGTCAAGTGGCATGCCATTCCAGCAGTCTAGTTTTATTTAGCAGGCTCGAAAACAATGACTGATCTGATTTCTATATATAACACTATTGAGGACCGCTGCAGAGAAGGGCATTGCTTCTGCATTTGAATTATTTCTTGCTTTCTCCTTTTATCTCTGCTACTTATGAGTACTCTTATCTGAAATTCCAAAGCAAAAAAAGAACAGAGTGTTTCGTTATCTCCCGATTCTGGGTACAGTAATCTCTAAACCTGTTACATATTGGTTCACATTCATATATATTATGCTTCGACATAGTGACACCTTATAGGATGAATTATAAAACTGCGAAGTATTATATAAGACATTTTAATTCTGCCTACAGTTAAGGTCATTGCATATGTATGAATATAGCTGTAGGATGAGTTTCACTTCGTGACAAACAGAAGCCAAGAATGGGAAACACTGAGCTTTCATAGAGAAAAAACTGGCAAACAGCATGTGTTTTAACCATGTGACTACATCAAAGACAAAGTGGGATCCATTTGAATAGTAGTCTGAAAAAGTGCAAAAAAATTTGTATCTATAAACATATATAATTTATGTGTATATGTAAATAACTATATACAAATCTATGTATATATGTGTATATGCATGTGTATTTGTGTGCTCATACAAAATGTGATAACTTGAAAGACTGATAGATGTGACAGATATGAAGAGAAAATTCTGTGTTTACCATGAATTATTTAAATCAAAACAAACACACGAGATTGTAGTTGTAAAATGATGAAATAGACATGGTATTATTAATAGACACTATTATTAATGTAAGTTATCAGCGACAACTAGTTTGTAAAGGAAGTAAAATGAAAGAAACTGCAGAAACAGTAAGTGTAAAAAGATTCATTTTATTCTTGGGCCAGCCAGATGATTCTGTGAAAACAAACCACAGCCAAGCCGGGCTACCTGAGTAAGAGCCCCAGAATCCACATGATAAGAGGAGGAAGCTAAGATTACAAATTACCCTCTGTTCGCCATATTCATTCCAGCACCGCACACACACACACACACACACACACACACACACACAATCACTATAGTTTAAATATTAGAAGAACCAAAGTATGCTCTACTCAAAGTTTGTGCAAATGATTTCAAATGTAAACTATAATATCATAACCTATTCAGCAATATAATATCAGTAATAACAAAAAAGAGAACTGAGGAAATATGATACGGAAAGTCATAGCTTCAATTATGAAAATTGTAAAATCATAGGTATTAATCTGTGATAATAGCTTAAGTTTAACATATAAGAAAATGAAAAACAAATAAATTTTGCAGCTAATCTTTTTATTTTATTTAAATGAAGTAGTTCTGAATACAATGTGCCTCATTTTTCATAGTTGATTTATAATATTGATAATTCAATTAACCATGACTCATTACATACCTAACAGCAGCAAATTGATAAAATTTATAATTACTCTGAAAACTGATAAAAATGTCAATGATGAACTGGAATCTTCATTCTAATGAGACACAGTTATAATAAGGTGTAAATGAATTTTCAAAGGAAACAAAACTTTTTTAGCCTTATCTTTCTTGTCTACTTCAAGAAGAACAATAAAAATTAGTTCTCTTTCTATTTCAAAAAAACTCATTTGTGCTCATGTATTTATTAATCTAATTTTATATTTGTGTGTATATATGTATGCCTGTTTGGCGGCATGGACTTCAGTGCAGGTGCCCACTGGTTTCAGAAGAGGGTTTAGATCTTCTGCAACCACAGTCAGAGGCAAGTGTAAGTCACTGCTGTGGATGCTTAGAAACAAACGGGGGTCCTATGCAAGAGCAGGGAGCGCCTTTGCCAGCTGGTCAATCTCTCCGCCTCTTCACTAGTTCACTATTAAAGTCATTGAACTGTGTAGATCAATAGCAATATATAGAAGCATTCTGAGTTATTTGTGTGAGGATGAGTTTGTGCATACGAGCAGAGTACCCAGAGACCAGAAGAACAGACACTGCAGAAGCCAGACATAAAGGAGTTGTGAACTTGGAAAAGAAGTCTGGTCCTTGTAAGAACAATATTCACTTGTAACTGCCAAGTCATCTCTTCTGCCCTGTAGAAGTTCGTACATGATTCTTTGCCCTGCTATATCAATGCTTAGTATATTGAAATGGAAGAAGGAATTTTAATAGAATATGATTAAACATATTTATGGTTATTTTCAAGATCAGGTTCTGTATTTCAAAATCTGAGATTGGAAAAATGAATATTATCTTGTGCACATTAGAATAGTATATATATATACATATATATATATATATATATATANATATAATAGCATGTGATGTAAAAATATCTTGCAATCTCCCTATACATTTTTCATCTTGAGCTCTTGAGATCTTTACATCTTTTATTTGTCATCATATTGTCCATAGACATTACTTTGGAAAGCTACTTTTTAGTTAAACCTCTGTAAATAAAAATTAGAGAATTTTGCTTACAATACAATTTTAAATCTTCCCTAATTTTTAAAAATTGATATTACTTTAGCATACAACATATTCAGTTTCTATTATGGCTTTTTTTTTCTTCATACTTTTCAATCCTGATCTACCAGGCTTCATTTTGCGCTCTTCAACTGTTGGTGGCATTCAAAGTCAGGCTTTTGCATGAACATATTTTTTCTCATTATTTTTATTGTTTTAATTGAGCTCCCCACTCCTCTTAAACCATATCCCATGACCCCCCTTCCAATTTACTCAGGAGATCTTGTATTTTACTGCTTCCTATGTACTTGCATGTATGTCTCCTTTAAGGTCCTCTTTGTTGTCTAGGTTCTCTTGGATTGTGGACTGTAGGCTGACTTCTTTTTGCTTTATGACTAAGAGCCACTTGTCAGTAAGTACATATTATATTTGTCCTTCTGAGATGCGGGTACTCATTCAATATGGTTTTAGCTAGATCCACCCATTTTCTTGAAACTTTCAAGATATCATTATTGTTATTATTTTTACCTCTGATGTGTATTCAATTATGTGAGGGTATCACATTCTCTTTACCCATTCTTTGGTTGAGAGGCATATAGGTTATTTCCAGATTATGGATATTATGAATAATGCTGGTATGAACATAGTTAAGCACATGTCCTTGTGGTATGATTGAGCATCCTTTGGTTATATACCTAAAAGTGTAATTGCTGTCTCTTGCGGCAGATTGTTTCCTAATTTTCTAAGAAATCATCATACTGATTTCCAAAGCAGCTGAACAAGTTTTCACTCCCACTAGCAATGCAGAAGTGTTCCCTTTACCCCGCATCCTCTCCAGCATAAGCAGTCATCAGTGCTTTTGATCTTGGACATTCTGACAGGTGCAAGATGGAATCTCAGAGTTGCTTTGATTTGTATTTCTCTGATGGCTAAGGATGTTGAGCATTTTCAGACATTTAGGATTCGTCTGTTGGGAATTGTCTGTTTATGTCTGTACCACATTTGTTGGATTATTTGTTCTTTTGATGTTAATTTTCTTCAATTTTTCATATATTTTGGGTAAAAGTCCTCTGTTCATTGCAGAGTTGGTAAAGATCTTTGCCCATTCTGTAGGCTGCTGTTTTGTCTTTTCATTTGTCCTTTGCCTTACTGAAGCTTCTCAGTTTCAGGAGGGCTATTTATTAATTATTGCTCTTAGTGTCTGTGCAACTTGGGTTATATTTAGGAAGTGGTCTCCACTCTCTTCATGTCTGTTCAATATAGTACTTGAAGGTCTTGCCAAAGTAATAAGAAAACAAAAGAAGATTGAGGTGTTACAAATCGGAAAAAATCAAACTTTCACTATTTGCTTCTGATATGATAATATATATAAGTGACGCCAAAATCTCTATCAGGAAACTCTTACAACTCATAAACACCTGTAGTAATGTAGCAGGATACATGATTAACTCAAAAACATCAGTATTCTTCCTTTACATGGAGGATAAATGTGCTAAGAAAGAAATCATAGAAACATCACCCTTCACAATAGCCACAAATATCATAAATAACTTGGGGTAACTCTAACAAAACAAGTGGAAGTCCTGCATGACAAGAACTTTAAATCTTTGAAGAAAGAAATTGAAGAAGACACGAGAAAATGGAAACATTTCCCATGCTTTTGGGTAGGTAGAATTGACATAGTAAAAACGGCAATCTTACCAAAAGCAATCTGCAGTTTAAATGCAATGCCCACCAACATTCCAGCAATATCTTCACAGACCTCAAAGAAATACTCAACCTCATATGAAGAAAGCAAAACCAAACCAAACCAGGATATCCAAAACAATCCTTTACATTCAAGGGACTTCTGGAAGCATCACCTTCCCTGACTTCGAACTCAACTATAGTGTTTCAGTACTGAAACAGCCTGGTATTGGCATAAAACATACAAGAGGAACAATGGAATCGAATCGAAGATCTGGATATCAGTATGCACACCTATAAACACCTGATTTTTTGGCAAAGAAGCTAAAAATCTTAAATGATAAAAAGACAGCATATTCAACAAATGGGCCTGGCATAACTGGGTTCGACATGTAGAAGAATGCAAATAGATTCATATCTATTGTCATGCACAAAACTCAAGTCCAAATGGATCAAAGATCTCAACATAAAGCTAACCACACTGAAGAAAAAGAAAGTGGTAATTACACTTTAATGCATTGGCACAGGCATAGAAGAGCACTTCACAAATGAATATAACTTATAATTAATTTGAGTAAATACCTAAGAATGTGATCCTGATTTGCTTGGTACGTTTAAATTCAGTTTTTTTTAAATATTTTAGAGATTTGGAAACCTTTCGCAATATATTCCAATTCCACCTACAATCATCTTTTCTTACATTAATTTCTCTTTTATCTTCTTTCTACAGAAGGGACCAGGTTTGGAAGAGGTTCAATTTCACTGTTCTCTGTACATCTTTATCACCAGGAACATAGCTAACTGTTTCAGGCATTCTCTCTTTATTTGTTCCTCTGGTACTTTTCCTGTACTCCTCTCTTTCCTTCCTACATCCCCCACCTCATTAAGTGTTTCCACCACATCCAGCCTCATTTTCTCGCTAGATGTGTCAACACTTCTTACCGCCTTTCTCATATCAGCCAAACTCATCTAAATACGATTTATCTTCACTCCTTATAGCTGTTTGTAGTATCTTAATGTCAAATTCTCCCCAGAACCCTCTCACGCCAAAGATATAATAGTCTCTCCTTTGAATATTACTTTCATTTCCTGCCTCCTACCCTCTCCTGCTCCTCCTGCTTAGCCTTCTCTCCATATTGCCCCATTCCGCTACCATCTTCTCTCCCTTCTTCCATTTCTCTACTTTCATTTTTATCTGTCTTTAACTTTTCCCTGTTTGCTTGCTCCGTTATTCTATATATTTATAGCAATACAGTCTTTCCTTTTTCATCAAAGTTGGTTTTGATGTTACAGTGCCTTTAGGGAGACTTATAGCTGAGCAGAATACAATCATTTCCAAGGTAGCATTATTATCTTTCTGATATACTTTACTAACTTTAATTTGTTTAAGTAGATAACATAGAACAAGCTATTCTTACCATCCCAATTTACCAGTACATCTCTACAAATTTGTACACTTGTTCTCCTTATTACATCTTATGAGAGACTACCATGTGAAACCGTAAGTATGACCAGTTTGTAATTTCTTCCTCTCCAGTTCTTTAGACTGCAGCCCTGTGGACACAGAATTTGTCATCTGTGGGGAATGGAGGAAACCCAGGGTTAGTGAGGATCTTTGTGTGTTAATGTGTATTTTGACATCTGCATGGACTGTCCATAATTCCGAGAAAAATGACCTGTTGTAAAACGGCCATTCAAAAAGAATAGCCAAGGAATCGGTATTCCCTTGGGAATCCTAGTATTAATGCTGATGGATGATTGATCAGTGTATGCACAAACTAAAAACTGCAGCTCCTGCCCCCTGAATGTCTATAGTCTGAGACTGCTAAGCTCCAGAGACTTTCTACTGAGACCAGCCATGTGCTTTATCTAATAAATAGACTGAGATTCTAGGCTGTGGTGGTTAGAGAACTCTACAGGAAGTAACTAATTTTGGATGTCTCTAGTTCTCTGTTATTTATTATTTTTTCATTGTTTCTATCCAGGGTTCCTGAACATAAACCAGCTGAGATATGACAGCCTATTACATGAATTATTATTATCTCTTAATACTTAGAACAAACACTGTATTAACTGAGAAAACTTTCTAAGGTATGTTGAGTTAAAGATGAAGAAATGTACACAAACAGCTATTTTTCCTGCTTTTCTAAAAATTATTATAGATGAATATGGTGGTTCTCACTATATTCCTAGCACTGTTTTTGAGGCACAAATATTGTTCTGCTCTTCTGAGTTCCAAGTCAGCTTGTGTTACATTAACAGGATACTGTGTCTGAAAAACAGAGAAGAGAAGTAAATTAATAGCTAATGCAATCAGCAGCTATTGAAATTTTAAAGAGAAATATTCTATTTCCAAATTTTTATAAAAGCTTTCAGCAATTACATTTATTTTAACCAAATTATTCACATTTTATCTAATGTACTCCCTTTCATAGGTTCTCTTACTTTTCACTAATCTAAATCCTAATTACAGAGCAATACTTTCCACAAATCTCTAAGTGCTGGTTCGCCTACCTAATTAAATGAACCTCAGTTAATTTTAGTATTTTATGTCAGTCGTATTGTTCCTGATTAAATGGACAAAGCTACAAAATTTATTCTTCCATTCTTCTCATAAAAATACTGAATAGAGCATAAACACAGAAATAAAATGTATATAGAGGGAAAAATAAACACAGTGGTGATATAATATGTAAAACTGGGTGGCAAATACCTCCTTTAATGCTAAAAATGATTGCTTATGTTTTAATATGTAAATAACACTGTATTTTAAAAGTAAAATAGCAATAATGGTGACCACTTCCAAAGAATGATATTTTGAGTTTCCTCTGTTAAGTTACTTTTCTTACTATGGTTTATAATTATATTTTACTTCAGAAGATCTACATTTTCAAATATGCTTTTTACTTTAGTAAGGCTATTGTTTACAATTCATATTACTTTTCGTTCTATCATACTTTCTCTGTGTGAAGAGAATTCAAGAACGACTTGGACCATCACAGAAATTTGTTCTTCTGATTCAAAACTTTTGACTAAGAATCAGGAAAGAACAAGTTTGTGTGCAGATAAAATTGTTCAAAAATTGTATTCATTGGGGTTCTCTAATAAAGCATAAGAGAATATATATTTTTATGAAAGAGATAATACTGTGTATATATATTAGAGAAAGCATTTGTAGGAATGGCATACACAATTCCTACATAGGGCTTATATGGTCTAATAAAGGTTATCTACATGCTACAGAGGCTTAAAATCAGACAGCCAATGAATCAATGAACCTGAAGATTTTAGCTATTTCAATCTGGAGCGGAAAAACTAAATATTCCTAGGAGTTGCTGGTCTTCAGAATACAATGGGAAACTGACTTATGATGATATTTTATTTATTTATCTATCTATTTATTAAAAATTTCCACCTCCTCCCATCCTCCCATTTCCCTCCCCCCTTGCACTCCAGTCCAAAGAGCAGTCAGGGTTCCCTGCCCTGTGGGAAGTCCAAGGTC